>FLRD01000136.1:194956-206294 GCA_900088485.1 Plasmodium ovale wallikeri | reverse complement strand
ATTACCCATTAATTTGTACTATATCATCATTAAAAAAAAAAAAAAAAAAACAACACGGTGACACATGTTTTTGCAACTCCTCATATTACTGTGACACTCTACATCCATATTGCTCCTAAAAATTAACCTTAACTCTCTTTTTTAAAAATAAGAAAACTGTTTTTGCAAAGGTGTACACACCCGCAAAGGTGTATACGTGAAAAAGTTTGGATAACAAGTTTTGAGTCTGGTTTATTATACTGCTTAACTTAAATAAAAAAAAAAAAAAAAAAAAAAAATATATATATATAATACATGTGAAAACATGCACCACTGCACAACTTTTCTTTCTTTGCAAAAAAATTAAATCAAAAAAGGATACAAGCATGATGCACGTACACATGCATATATGCATATATATATATGTATATGTATATAACGTTGTAAAGAAAAACAAAGGGGTGGGGGGAGAGTGGTCCGCTCCCCCATGGTCCCACTTACACCTTATACACACCTTTTCTTCGTGCACAATTCATCGTTCCTTACAGCCTGCTTCTCCTCGATTACTCTAGTTTTTCCACATATTTTGCCAACTGAAAAGCAAACAGAAAAAAAAAAAAAAAAAAAAAAAAAAAAGGATACAATGATTAGTACATCCGGCGTTTACAAAAATGGAAAAATCATCTTCTGTGCACAGTACATAAGACAATCGTGACTTATGCAGCACATATATAACATTTGTTTTCCCCAGACCCTAGGCTGTTTCGTATTGTGCAAAATATTTTTTCAGAAGTAGAAAAAATATTCTCAAATTTTTTTTTTCAAATCAGGTCTGTTATTTTCATCATTAAAAATTGTTTGCATAAATACAAACAACTAAGGGTGAGGGGGGGGGGTATGGGAATCGTGGATGAAAAGGAGCGACGGTAAGCATTCGCCTCTACAAGCGCAGTTGCGTAATGCAGGAATGTCGGCTTTTTTTTTTTCTTTTTTTTTCTTTTTTTTCTTTTTTTTTCTTTTTTTTTCTTTTTTTTTTTATCTTTTCTTTGGATTTATACCTTTTCTTTAACTCTCTTTTTTCTCATCTTTGCATCGAGTTTTTTCGGTTTCTCGTGTTTGGCCACAAACTTCTTAACCTTGTCCTTTTTCTTTTCTTTCTTTTCAGGATTTTGTCTAATTTTTTCATGTGCAGTAAGATACATTTGTTCTATATTATTAGGGTTAATATTATTCTTTAGATAGTCATTAAAATGTGCTTTATATTTTTCCATATCTTCTTCTTGCAACATTTTCATATATTCAGCTACATGTATGCCTAAAATGTTTTTTCTTAATTGTTCAGGATTAAATTCATTTTTTGAACCTGGAAATCTATTATTACCATGTGGAATATTTAAACCTCCATCACAGGCTCCTTTCAATGCAGCAAAAACACGATTACCTGTTGTTGTCCTTGTAATACCAACATCTAAATATGCTTTAATAGGTTTTCTTCCTTCTTCATCATTTTCATCTTTCCCATCATTTTCATTCATATTTTCTGTAAACTTTTCAACACCTACGAATTGTGTGTCCAAATTGAGTGACTTTAAAAATCTTCTAGCACATAATAATCCTGTTGCATATGATGCTGCATAATTTTTTAATCCAACTGGTATACCATATCTTACCAATTCCTTCGATTTTGCTTCTGATAATATTTTATCCCCTTCAATATGGGCACTAGCAATTTGACATATTATTTGGCTATTCGTTTTCCTAACAACAAATCGTAATTTCTGTGCATTGTATTTATTCTTGTCCTGCAATATTAACGCTTTTCTTGCACGATAATCCGTCTTACCCTCTAGAAAAAAAAAAAAAAGGGTGCACAAAAAAGGTGAACATGGGAAAATAAGAGCACAGCTTGTATACCTACATACACATACAAACATACATACATACAAACATACATACATACAAACATACATACATACAAACATACATACATACAAACATACATACATACAAACATACATACATACAAACATACATACATACACATATATATATATACAAACATGCACGGTTAACACAAAATGGGGTGAAGAATGATGCGCGGCACACGTTTGGAAGAGAGTCGCGCAAAAGTGCACAAAGGGGGAGGGGGGGAGAGTTGAAGGACTTATGTGTCAGCGTCAGGTGAGTCGACAAATATGAAGAAATTGCTTAACTCGTTTTATCACTGAATACACTTTTTTTTTTTTTTTTTTTTAGCCTCAAATAAAATTTCTCTCATAATTTGCAAAATCATGAACGTATTGCATTTATCTAAGGCATTGACCAACTCGCAAACGTCCTTCTCCGTTGGGGGGAGCAGCCTAGAGCATCCCACAAGGCGGTAAAGAAGGGAAATTAGAGCCAGGTTTATTCTTCCTCGGGTTGCTTGTTTCCCCTCTGCTGGTTCCCCCCCTACACCCCCATCCTCTTCTTTGTATATTATGTATGCACGCAGAGCCATAGGAACCTTGGAAATGTACGTACCTCTTCTCCTTCTATATTTCACCTGGTACCTTTTGAAGTAAGCTTTATTTTTCACAACCTTCACGTAAGCCATGTTTTTCTTTTTTTTTCCACACTTTGCTTACCTCGTTTTACTTTTGTTCACCTTTAAAAAGTTCTTTCAAAAAAGAAGCAGTTCTCTTAAAATATAGGTAACAAAAATTTTCAAAAAAAAATAAACCTCCCGTTCATAAATACTTTTACTTTAAGCAAAAAAAAAAAAAAAAACGTGCGCGTATAAAAAATTAAAAAATAAAAAAAAAAAAGGGAACAACTAGTTGGTAAAACACCAAAATGGAAAAAAAAAAAAAGTGAATAAAAAATCGTAAAATACTAAAATGGTGAAACATTAAACAGTAAAATAATAAAACGGTAAAAAAAAAAAAAAAAAAAAAAAGTGCTTAAAAAATGGATGGAAAAAACATCCCTTAAAAATTGCTCCCAGGTTAAAATATCGTATCATAATTTTAAACATGTTATAAAATATGTACGCCACAAAATTTTCAAAAACTTACATATACACGTACGTGCGCACTTGCTTAAAATATATCCTTGGACTTGTACGTATTAGCTTCATATATATATACATGCGTGCATAAAGTTATACATATATATATATAAATATGTATTATACCATGTATAAAAATACACTCTTCTTAGCTTAAAGAAGGAACAAAAAAAAAAAAAAAAAACTCAGCAAGCCACGAGCTTCTTGCACTTACATACATAAAACAAATGCAAGTATATATATAAATGTATGATGCACTGTTTAAATATTTATATGCACGCACATAATGTATATAAACACGTGTATACGCATTTACGCATTTACGCATGTACGCATATACGCATATGCGCATATATACTACTTTGTATGCACGCGTTTTATATATACATACATATGCACATACGCGTTGTGCCAATTGCGCGCCGAGTTTGGCTTGCCGTAAGCAAAATTGTTAGCACGTATGCACTTTAATTACTTTTGCATATTTTTACATTTGCCGATAAAACTGGCGCAAAAGGGAGGGAGAAACATATTTTGTGCTACAATCACAAGAAGCGGAACGGAAAGGGGAAAGACGCCGGGAAAAGAGTAGGAGAAATATATGCTACGTTGATTTCTTTTTCCAAGGAATCGTAAAGAGAAAAGCCATTTAACGCTTCATACATTTTTGTAAATTTTTTATTCACTATTTTTATTAACCGTTCATATTTTTTTTTACGAGGAATTGTGTAAGTGTTGTAACGTGATCCACGAGGTTTGCAATGTGATGCACCGTTTGATGCGGGACGTGCACTGACAAAAAAACTGTGCGATTTAAAAGGTACGCAAATGGTTGTTTTTAAAGAGGTAACACGTTCGCACTGCACTTTTGTACACAGGAACGCATACTTGGTATTCACATAATATGTGAGTAAAAAAAAAAAAAAAAAGGGTTAGCTTTTGTTTAAGGGCAATTTTTACCGCCTGGCTTGGTCAGGTATAAATTCATTTACGGTGCCCACATAATTTTTTTTTTTTTTTTTTTTTTTTACTCCAAAAGGGGGTAAAGTCAACATGGATTAATGAGCAAAGCCTCGTGACAGGAGCGTTTTGAAAAAATAAAATGTAGAGAAAAAAAAAAAAAAAAAAATTGCCATAACATACATTTTTTCGCATATACATGTGCATAAAATCAGTGCATATATTTATGGCTATGTAATGTGCTATGGAAAAAATTCCTTGCTCGTATGCGGAAAAAAAGTGCCAAGAGCGAGATCACCTTCGGAATGCCCAGCACCACTTCCGTCACTTGCACTGTTTTTGTCCTCCTAGTTATGCCTATGCTGCACTATATATATATACATATATATACATATATATACATATATATATATATATATACACTACATTTTCGCTTGCTATTTTTTGTAATTTTTCAAAAGGCGACATATGACATATACGCGTATGGCAATATTTTGTACATACAGTAAAAAGGAAGTTTATTTTTACGTCACGATTTGCATATATGTAAATTTACATGTTTATACATTTTTTTTAAACATAATGCATTTATATTCTCTTTTAATTTTTTATTTTGTGCGCGAAAACGTTTGTTCGCCTGCAACAGCTTATATGTCATAGCATTACATGGATAGTAAAGGTGCTTCGCCTGTTCGCGCATTCGCAGCTTACGCTTTAGCCTGTTCACCCGTTTGCAATTTCGCGAATTTTTGCATGAACGCGTTCATGCACTTGTGCAGGTCACGCCATACATATATATATATATACATACATACATACATACATACATACATACATACATACATACATACATACATACATACATACATACATACGTACATACATACGTACATACATACGTACATACATACGTACATGCATACGTACAGAAGAGCATGTACCTTTGGGAATATTTTTTCCAGGCGAAATTTGTTTGTTTTTTTTTTTTTTTTATTTTTCTTTTACCAACCCGCGAACTTCCTTTTTTAATTTGAGATTTTATTTTAATTAAAAGAAAACTAAAGGAAGAGAAGAAAAAAGAGAAAAAAAAAAAAAAAGAAAATTAATGTTGTAAGTCCGTTTCAAAAAAGAAAAAAGAAACAAAGCTTATTTAGAAACATTTTCCTCAAATTTGCTAATTCGTTTGCATCCCCAAAATGGTAAAGAGGAGCGCATTTCGCGAACGTGTGCTAATTCACTTTTTTTTTTTTTTTTTTTGCACATAAATCGCCTAGTGATTGCTTGCCTACGAGTTTTTGCTTTATTTGTTTCCTACCCATGCTGAACCTGTAGCCTTGTGATACATATTTTGCGAGTGAGAAAAATGCAAGGCCCAAGGGGGTAGGAATGGCAAAGATTAACGGAAAGCTTGTGTTGTGCTCATCCGTTTGTCGAATCGCGTGTTAAAGAATCTGGCTATTTTGTTTTTCCTGCGTGCAGGTGAAAGAGAAGAAGCAACAGAAGAAGCCCTCGAAAAAAACGCCTGCGCCATGTCCCCTTAGCAATAAGAAAGCTGTTAAGAAGGAAATAAAGAAGGAAAAAAAAAAAGGAATTAAAAGTAACCCCTTAATATTTGAGAAAAAGAAAAAAAGTAACATTATTGGGGTTGGTATACGCCCGAAAAAGGATTTATCAAAATATGTAAAATGGCCCAAATACATTAGAATTCAAAGAAAAAAAAAAATTTTGCTGGAAAGGCTCAAAGTGCCCCCCATGATTAACCAGTTCAACCATACTCTTGGGAAGAGCCAGGTAGAACAACAAACCCCATAGCGCATGTGTTGTAGCGCAATGCATATTACATGGATGTAACCGTGTCATAGTTTTGTTATTCGTTATGCAAGTTTTACCAACCCCTTTCTTCTTCTTCTCCATCCTTCAATGCACAGACGCAAGACCTGTTGAACTTCCTGAGTGGGTACAAACCAGAGTCCAAGTTAGAGAAGAAGAAGAGACTGATAAACAAGGCAAAGGATGCTCTGAAAAAAGTCGTGACGAAAGATAAGAAACCACTAATGTTGAAATACGGAATAAAGCACTTAACCAAGTTAGTGGAGAAGAAGAAGACTAATCTTGTTGTAATTGCAAATGACGTTTGTCCTATTGAGCTTGTTTTATTTCTACCAACATTATGTAGATTAAAAGATATTCCATACTGCATTGTAAAAAGTAAATCAGCATTGGGAAAACTAGTACATAAAAAAACAGCAACTGCAGTATGCCTTCAGAATGTACGAAAGGAGGATCAGGAAAAGCTTGATTATTTTTGCAAAATGTGTAGAGAACATTTTAATGATAATGTAGATATTAGAAGAAAATGGGGAGGACAGAAAATGAGTGCTAAGTCAATGATGATGATGAAACTTAAAGAGAAGGCCAAAAAACTTGAGGAAGCTAAGAAGAAGGAAATCTCTGCAAAGCTTTGAAAAAGGTTATATTATTATTCTACTACAATAATCTATTTATGTGTTATACAGACTGTATTTACATCTTACAATGCACAGACCCTAAAGTATACCTGCTCTAACAATTGTGGATTTTTATACCACTTAGGGAAAAACGTGCTAATTTAGCCACAGTGGCAATAACAACTCTACAAGTTTAGCCTGCTGCTAGAAATTAGCTAAAAAAAAAGTTCATAATTTTAGGAACCATTGAAAAATACTCTTTAAGTTTTTCATCGGGCCGTTTTTATGAAAACATGTTTTTATATATACCACCATCCCAAAATATGCAAAAAGCGCAAGCCCGAGTTCTGAGCGAACTTTTTTGCGTATGCAGCGCGCACTCCTCAGCATTTAATTGCACCGTTTAATTGCACCGTTTAAAAAAAAAAAAAAAAAAAAGAGTTTGTATATTGTAAATAATTATAATGATGAAAAACTTCAGGAAGTGCCGTCTGAGTTTGCATGTTGACGATAATGAAATGCTCTGAACATAATTATTTGCAACATACGCTAGTACATTGGTGCAATTTGATGGTGTGAATTTTACCGGAGCTTGTGTGTGCACATTCGTAGCGGTGTCAAAGTGTTCATATTTCTTCACCTTTTTCTCAACTTCTTAGGCGTAAAAATAAAGATTCGCAGAAGACGTGCAGGATGGGGAAAACCTTACTCTTCTCATTATGACCCAAACGGGTGCATTTCGTTAAGTCGGCACGCATCCATTACGGAACTTTTTGCACCTATTTGGCCTTAAATATATCTCACCTTCCTATATGCATGATTTTTTTTATGCTATTTTTGCCACAAAAAGAGAAGAAACCTCTCATTAAAAAAAAAAAAAAAAAAAAGGGTTTGTGTACCCCTTTAGAAGAAAGAAAAAGAGAGAAATGAATGTGGAAGAGAGAAGTGTTGTATAGGTTATTGCCACTTCTGCATAGTTAGCAAAGTAGTTATGGATATTCTTTTTTTTTTTTTTTTTTTTTTTAATTTAGCTAGCTATCATATTTTTATTTAATATATATATATTTTTTTTTTTCCTCCCTACATTTTTATACGTATACGTGTGTATATTTATGTATACAAAATGCTCATGACCGGTGCAGGTGTTTATACGCACATGTTATTACGTATGCATACCGTATTATATACACATATTGTATACACGTGCCGTAAACACGAAATCGTAGTGACGCAAACACTTTTACCCCTTTTTAACCTATCAGTTTTTATTTTTTTTAAAAAACATGAAAGACAAGCATTCTTATATCCCTTCACTCCCCCTCCCTGTGTTTTTAAAAAAATGAATATCACATACTATTTTCTTCTTACTATGTGCGTTGGCATGGTTTGGAGAAAGTGTTGCTCTAATTCACAGTTCGAATGGATTAGTTCAACAAAAGCATGATGTATATATAATACGTATTACTTAGAAGAAAAACAATGATTTTTTTATTTTGGAATGTGGCTGAAGGGGGTGGAGGTGAGAAGATGGAAGGTAACTTTCAAGTCAATTGTGCGAGAAAACTTTTTTTGCTTATGCATGTACTTGAGTATAAGATAGTAAAAATTTCCTCCATTTTCGTGAGTAATTTGAAAGGAAAAGATGGAAATACAGTGCATACCGGAGGGGGAGAGTTCAAATGGGCATTCCTGTATATGTTACATGTATAAATTGCGTACACGTACATGTATACATACATACATTCTTGCCATACATACATTCTTGCCATACATACATTCTTGCCATACATACATTCTTGCCATACATACATACACTCTTGCCATACATACATACACTCTTGCCATACATACATACACTCTTGCCATACATACATACACTCTTGCCATACATACATACACTCTTACCATACATACATTCTTGCCATACATATGTAATGCGCAATATGTATGCACGTGCAGATGGTAAACAACCCCTTTTAAAATAATTTTTTTTTCCGTTCACCTTCAGCTAGCGTTTTCGTATGCTAATCCTGGTACATTAAATAACCGAATACAACAAAAAAAAAAAAAAAAATGTACATACATATATATATGTATATATTGCATCAAAATGGTTCTCGTTCAATTTCGTGTTGAACCGTCGGTACATGTATATTTAGATGACCTTGCCCCACTTATGTGCCTACAATTATGAATTGTTTTTTCCCCCCATATGTACATTTGCGAATATGCATATTATTGCCGTGGGTGGGTGCGCGCTTAGAAAGGAAAAAACGCAGATTATGTGTCCATCCTTCCGCGAGCTGGTTTTTTTTACCCCTGGACTGGTGAGCTCTGCATGAGTAGCAAAATTTTCCCCTTGAACAATAGGACCGATGGAAGAAAACTAACGAAATGTTTCTATAAATTGAAACTTCAAAAGTTCATCACCTTTCCCATTTTGTAATTTATTTTTATTTTTTTTTTTTTTCCAGAGGATCCGAGATGAAGAGTAAATAAATTATGCACAAAAATAGTCTTTTGGCCAAGGGATCAAATAGGGGGGTTAAGGGGGCTTGACTAAAAGTAGGATTTTATTTTCTTGGCTGTTTTCTCCCCCAATAGCAAAATTAAAATTAGCGACCGTAAGAAGCCAAGTGCTTATTGCTAACTCGCTATCGTTTGGCGTTTCTTATCTTCCATATTTTTATAAACCAAATTTTTTTTTTTTGTTTTTCTTTTTTGTTTTTCTTTTTTGTTTTTCATTTTTGTTTTTCTTTTTTGTTTTTATTTTTTTTTTTTTATTTTTTGTTTTCATTTTTTATGTTTGTTTTCATTTTTTATGTTTGTTTTCATTTTTTGTTTGTTTTCATTTTTTATGTTTGTTTTTATTTTTTATGTTTATGTTTTATGTTTACATTTTATATTTATGCTTATGTTTCATGTTTTCATTTTTTTCTTCCCATTTTTCATACAAATTTAATTTCTTCTTAACGATTTTTGTTTTCCCACCTTTTTTTGCGTCCCCCTTTTCTCATGTTCGCTTCCTTGTTTTTCTCCCCTTTCCCCCGTTTACATGTTTAGCATACCTTGTGCATTGCTCCCATTTGAAAAACACACTTAAGTTGAGCAGAACGCTTTCCTGCATTACGCTGTGTATATTCGTACGAGGAACATACGCATATACATATACATATTTTTGCAATAAAAAGAAAAAAAAAAAGAAAAAAAAATGATGAGATCTTTAATTACAAAGCCTTTCGGGTCTGATGCATCCGTGATGAATTACACATTGAGACTGATTTTTTTTTTTTTTTTTTTGCAATATTTAATACAATTGGATGCATATAAGAGTACAACCTCAGAGTAAGCATACGTCGAATGAGAGGTTTGTTACTTGTTTATGTACATGTTCAAACGCTGTGCACTTGTTCAAACGTTGGGCACTCGTTCAAACGTTGGGCACTCGTTCAAACGTTGGGCACTCGTTCAAACGTTGAGCACTCTCCCTTTTTCATAACAAAACGATAGAATTTCTTTTGCAAGATTTTGAGTTCTGCTGTTTTCCTATTTACAAAAACAGTGGAAATAATTTCTTGCTAAAAAAAAAAAAAAATCAACCCGATTTTCCAGCTTGGAGCATGATCTTGTAGAACTCATCCTTCTCGTATAGAATCGAACAAATTTGTAGAAAACTCATATGCTTACAGCACTTTCGTACATGTGTATACATGTGCAAATTGCGCGTGCACTTTTGCATGTACATATATATATATATATATATATATATATATATATATATATATATATATATATACAACGAACGAATCTGCCGAACAGACGGCGGAACCACCCTCCCTCTTCTTTCTTCCGCAGTGTCTTCATTTTTTTTTGACACCAGTTTCATACGCCAATTTATTTACCAGTTTTGCGATTATTTTTTTAATGATGACATTTATCACTTGGTCTGTGTTTCTGAAATCACATTCTGATGATACCAACATTAAAGCTGAAAAAAAAATAAAAAAGCAAAAAAAAAAAAAAAACCATTGGGAAAAAAAATGCACAATGGGAAATGTAAGACGCAAAGCAAAAGAAGAGGCCCACAAGGGTGTGTGAGAGGTTATCAGCTATCCCATTTTCGGAATATTTGCATGTTACACCCTCTCCTGTACAGAAAAAACGAAGATACAACGAAAATATTTACAACAACTGTATTTGTAGTTTCTATCCCTTGTGAGTGGGATGAGGAAAGGAAAAAAAAAAAAAAAAAAAAAAAAAAAAAAAGGGCTATGAAAACACGTTTCGTGTCTAGTCAAAGTAATTTCTTCCTCATCCCCTTTTAACATATACAAGGGTAAAGAAAAACTATATTTTTATCTCATGTATATTTTTTTAATATTATAATTTTTTTTTTTATTTACGAGTTCTTTGTAAATAGAAATTAAGGAATATGATATACATGTTTCATGCGATATAGACAATTTAAGCATTTTTGCTGTGAGAGATTTTATACTGGGAGGGAAAAAAACCTTTTGATGTTTGTAGGACATCGAGAGAGATATGTGTTGTGCTGTGTTGTCCATACAAGTAGAATGGACGTAGGAAAAAATAACATTGTTAGCTATCCCTTGAAAGGGGGAAAAGATATTACAAAGTTTCGAAAGGGAACACAGAAATAAAATTTCCATATGCTTTGTTAATTCCTAGCGGGCAAGATTTTTTTCAAAAAATGAAAAACATCATAATCAGTCTAGGAAATAAAAAAATTTTAAAAAAAATAAATTTAAGTAAACATTGTAACTTTGAAAATTTTTTACAATGTTTTTTTTTTTTTTTTTAATACAATTTGTGGTAATGATTATATAAGCATAATGGGGGGACGAGAGGAGAAAGAGAGGGGGGAGGTGTCTCTGATCCCCCC
>FLRD01000136.1:34279-194844 GCA_900088485.1 Plasmodium ovale wallikeri | reverse complement strand
CCCCCCCATGTACATCATTGGGCTATTTTTGTTGAGTGTGATGATTAGTAGTTTTCCCCCTGGGGAGAAAGCTCGTTTGCCTTTTTTCGCCTGAGATAACTGAGAATATCCACGCGTTGAGACGAGTTTATTGTTTTTTCGAAGGTAACCCGATCACAATCTAGATACGCATTGGCATCAGTTAATGGTACACCATCGTTTATGGCCATCTTCATATTTTGTAAGATATGGGTGGGAATAAATAAAAATTGAAAAGCAAAAAAAAGAGTAAAGACAAATGCATCATCATCTCTTTTCATATGTAAAAGGTTATAAGTAAAAATATCATGGAAGTATGTTATCACGTTTTCTTTTATGATGCATAATTTTTCCTTGCTTGTTAATTTTTTGTCAAAAAAAACATTTCCATTTTTTATGTAAAAATCTTCATTTTTGTTTATACATACATCTACCAAGTTAAGTTTTAAAGCATCCGAAGCGTCTATCGTATGACCCGTTAATAATAAGTATTTAGCATAACTTACAGGTATATTTCTAAACAGCTTTTGTACACTTCCCCCATAGGGATATAGTCCAATGTGGGTTTTGTCAAATCCAAACCTACTTTCTTCTTTTGAAATTCTAAAATCAGTAGATAGTATTATGTCCATCCCGCTGTTATAACACAATCCATTAATACTGCTTATCGTGATTAGGGGTAAATTTTGAATATTACTGCAAATAAGTCGAAATAAATTTGACATGTGTACATTATTATCCTCGTCCCCTTTTAAGTATGCATGGAAATCAATCCCATCAAGAAAAGCGTTACTTCTCTCATCGGTCCCGCCGCTACCACCACCGCTACTTCCCACACTGCTAATGACTAACACTTTGAGTTTATTATCGTAGTATGGTATAGCCCCCCGTATATTACGTACAAAATAATTGTCTCCTCTTTTAAAATCTTTAATGTAGTAAGTTGTGTTACTCTCTTCATTTGTTAGGATGTTGTTTATATGTTCAATGACATTTCTTAGTTCTTCCAAAAATGGAAAAAACATATTTTTTTTATTGTTTAAATTTTTAAATGTTATAATGCCAATATTTCTAGTTTCGTCCCGAAAAAAATCGACATACTTATGTTTACTAAAGTGGGAAAAATTATCTTCCTCCTCCTTTTTTACTTCATTCATATTTGTACTTCCGTTTGATATTTTCTCCTCCTCTCCTTTACTCGCATCTGATTTATATCTTCCTACTCCATAGCAACATTTCAGTGTCTTCTTCGTATTTAAATGCAGAACTTTGCTTCTTCCGAGGGAATGTAAAAACAGTCCTCTCCGCACAATCATCTTATGCAGAGGTGAAGTACCAACAGGGATGTCACAATGTTGCTGTGAAGTTCCTTAGAGAATGCTACTTTGCCTACTATGCAATTGATGACCACTACACTACCCTTCGATTGCAACATAAAGGTGAGAACAGAGGAGGAACCTCTTGAAGGGAGGAATAAGCTATTTTGATGAAAAAAATTAAAAGGGAGTTAAACAGGATGGGACACTATGCCCTGAAAAGGCGAATGAAACCATGTATTTTATAGCTAAAAGTCGGAAAATGTAAAAAGTAAAAGGTAAAAAGTAAAATAACGCAAAATAAAATAAACAAATGGCAACAAAAATAAAGGAGCCTACCAATTAGTGGTTATAAAATTACGCAAAGATGCAAACACTCA
The DNA here is from genome assembly GCA_900088485.1 of Plasmodium ovale wallikeri. Taxonomy (NCBI): domain Eukaryota; phylum Apicomplexa; class Aconoidasida; order Haemosporida; family Plasmodiidae; genus Plasmodium; species Plasmodium ovale. The sequence continues at coordinate 193,130 of FLRD01000136.1, read as the reverse complement.
ATGAGGAAAAGATGAAATATTGGAAGGGGAATTGGCATTTCCCAGTAACACATGGGCGCATGAATTGCACAAGAAAAATATACGTCCCTAGGGTAGGGAGAAAAAGGCTACGTGCACGAATGCAGCTAAGTAGATCATACATATATATATACGTATATATATATGCATATGTATATATATGCATATGTATATATATGCATATGTATATATATGCATATGTATATATATGCATGTAAAAGAAAGATTAGCACAGCAAATGATTCAACAATGCATGTAATTTTTTTTTTTTTTTTTTTTTTTTTGCTAGTGAATGTGTTTATATACATATATGCGTACGTATCTATGAACATCTAAATGGGGGTTCCATACGATTTCTCACACAGAAGCGAACACGGACACGTTACTGTACAGTTCTTCCGTACGAGCTTATACGTGCACACAGAAAATTTTGTGCAAAAAATGTTTTTATAGTTGAGATACCATCGAGGGAAGTGTGGTTGTGGAAAAACATGCAGCATTGGGAACATGTACGTAATTTCGTTATCTTTTTAATATTAACATAAAAGTCAGCTACTATAATCGGGGTCATTCATCAATTTTGTTTGCTCGGCAACCTTATGCCATCGAGCCATCAGCTTCATCTGCATGGAGGGGAAAGTGAGCACCAGTAGGACAAATATAAGTCATGCAAAAACACCCTTATGTGCATATGTCGGCACATGCGCTGATGATAAAATGACTCTATGCCGAATGATGATCGCGCAACCCGTTTCTCACCCCTTAACGTTAGAATGTGCGTACCTTTTTTTTGTGAAAAAAGTTGGAAGACTCTATTTTTAAACCCTTCTTACTCTTTTGGCTATTTGCCTTCCTACTAACGATTTTGCCACCTGTATGGATAAGTAAACAAAATGAGAATATGTTATAGGGGCATTACACTCTTTCTTTTCAAGAAGGACACGTACGTAACACACTTCACCATATTAATGTTACCGAGATTCTTATCCGTCAGTTTTGCTTCTTCCATTCCATCAGTTGCACTAGGTGTGCTTATCCCTCCCCTCTGGGCTTCGTGCATGGTTTCCTTCCCTGGAAATTCCTCATCTAATTTATTTCTTTCCAAATCGTTAACAAAACCGTTTTGCACATATCCCGCATCGTTTTCCTTCAACTTCTGCTCATCTTCATTCTGTTCAGCATCTAATTGACTCTGAAAAGAATGTGGTCACAAAAATGGGAGCGAAGATACTGTGTTTTGTGTCTTCACTGGGAAGTAAGTGCTACGCATACAAAAGAGTGGAGGGGAAATGTGAGAACTACGTCATAAATTATCCTTACCACTGCATCCTCATACAGCTCTCGAATATTTTTTGCAAAGTACGCTTCGGTTATTTCACTTTTGCGAAAGTCTTCCTACGTAAGGAAAAATGAAAACAAATGTGTACAAATAAAAACACGTATAGATTTTACCAAAGTTCACGGTTATGTTCACTCTTGGGTGTCGCTACGTGGTATCACTTGCATGTGCACTTGTGGTTTTTTTTTTTTTTTTTTTTTTTTTTTTAACGTACGATTCTTATGTCTAACGCTTTCTTGGTTGTTAAAACAAATTCTTTGTTCCTTATTTTTCCCAAATGTTCACTAATTTTTATCAGAAGTTTTTTCGTCTGATGAGTAGAAAAAGGTACGGTATTTATATTGTGAGAAAGATGTGTCAGGGAAGAAGTAAACTGGATCATCACATACACATGAGAACGTAGCGCAATTGTGAGTGTACACATGATTTGCACGAAGGCGCTATTGCTTGCAATGTATTCCGTTACATCGTTCGCCTGCTCGGACTCCGTGAGACCCAGCTCCCAGTAAATAACGTCGTTGAGAATATCATCCGATTCTTTGGTCTCTTCCTTCCTTAAGTCATCATCTCCCTCGTTTTTTCTTTGGACTTGTTCCCTCTCTAGCTCCCTTTTCCGTTCGTACACGTCAAAGGTGTGGTTAATAAAATTGACTTCTTCGAGAAATAAGTCTATTTTGGAGTGAATGGGCAAATGGCTACTGTTTTTCTTTTGCCCTATTAACTCGGTACATGTTCTTTTCAGCTGCTCTTCTTCTTTTGTATCCGCATTGTCCTCATTAACTAAATGTTCTATTTCGCTAAAAAAGTTTTGTATTTCTGCACCGGGTGTTTGTGCAAAAAGTGGAGTAGAGGAGGGGGGGAGGGGGGTTATCGATTGCAGAAGGAAAAGAAGGGGAAAACTATTTGTAGAGACTTTGCGCAGGTACTTTTGAACGAAATGTACACACACACATATATATATGTATATATACACGTTCTTGTGCGCACGCGTGTAGCATTAATACATATCGCACATTAATATAACGCGCATGTGCGCAGGCGGTACACGGATGGACGTATGGTCTTTTTCCTGTACACAGACGCGTCTCTCTCTGCATTGAGCGTTGACTACTGTTGGCTGTTTGTTTATTTTTTTATCCCTTCCTTTTTTAAATTAAAATTTATGTGTTTTATACTAAAATATGGTGCATTTCAAAAAAAGGAACACCTCCTTTTTTAAGTTCTACTAAGTTGCATGAAAAACAATATTGCACAGTGGGAAAGCACACACCAAAATGTGGAAGATGGGAATACAAATGCAGAATATGCAAAGATGAAAAGGGGAAGCTATAGAACTGTGAGGTTTCTTAATATATATTCTTTTCTTTTTTTTTTTTTTTTTTTTTGATATAACCTTTTTCACTCATGTTTTTTTTTTTTTTTTTTTTGTTTATAAAAAAAAAAAAAAAAAAATAGCTAGCTAGGGAAAAAAGTCTTAGCAAAAAAAAAAAAAAAAAAAAAGAAAAGAAAAAGTATGTCTTGTACAGGAACAGTATGCCGCGTTCAGTAGCATTATGACTTGTACAGGAACATCGTGTATCGTTCAGGAACTTTGTGACTTGTTCATTTTCAAAGTTAGGGAAGTATTCTCCGAAAAAAGCTGTTTGCTTGGGGCAATTGCCGCTACGAATATGACGAGTCACAGGAAGGACGCACCAAACGGAGACGTATGCTCACGTGTTCAAGCGGTACGTGTGTATGTGCTAACATGCCAAGTGTGTATACTTATTTTCTTTTGCAGGCACGACAACTTTGATCCATGCTGATCTAGCGAAAACGAACAAAACGGTCACCAGGAGGGGGAAATAAATGAAGGAAAAAAGATGCTAAAAAATGCTTAAATATAAAAAAAATAAAATGATAAACGTAAAACATGCAACTTTAAATGAAAAAAGTAAAACATGCAACATAAAACGTGAAACATAAAACGTGAAACATAAAACATAAAATATAAAATATAAAATATAAGAGGGCAAAGGCGAAATAAAAATCTCCGTTTTACACGCATGCCGTCGCAAAAACGGAAAACTGCAGCGACACAAAATGAAATAAATGCAAAGCACGCGCAAAACATACGCAAATCTTGCGCAAAACACGCTCAAAATACAGAGCAATGTAAAATAAGGCAAGGCAACTTGGCCGTGCAGCCCACGTAACGTTACAACGAATAGGCCGTTACGCGTCCGTGAATGCATAATTTACCGCGCGTGCGTTTTGGCAGTACCCGAGTAGCTTAAGTCAAGAGTTATCGCAGACACTGCCATTTTGCGAAAAGCATCCATAGTGCGTATGCACACACTGGGCATATTTACACGCGCATGTGCACTCCTCCAATGAATGGAAACTGGATAACTCACCTCGAAGGCATACTTGATGGGAAAAAAAGTTATGAAAAAAGTTATGAAAAAAGTTATGGAAAAAGATGTGAAAAAAGATGTGAAAAAAGATGTGAAAAAAGATGTGAAAAAGGTTATGAAAAAAGTAACGCAGAAAATGTGAAAGTAAAAAGAGCGTCTCTCGAACCTGGAAGCAATATCATAGAAAAGAGCTACAGCTTGAGTAGATACAATATAGAAAAGGAAATTGTACATAATTATGGAAAGGAACACATATATGAATTGTATCCCTGGCAAGGTGAATGTTTAAATGCATTAAAAAATGTAAAATGGGAAAAAGGGGAAAATTTTGTTTACGTTGCACCGACCTCCGGAGGGAAGACATTAATATCGGAAATTTTTGCCTTTGAAGAAATTAAAAAAAAACGTCATGTTTTTTTTTTATTCCCCTTAAATTCGTTGATAAATGAAAAAATGGAATTTTTTAGGAAAGTTTGTAAAGGAACAAACATTAGAGTAGGTAACGAAATTGGTGAAAATGACATCATACTATGCACATATGAGAAGCTTAATGGTTATCTAAATAAAAAGAAACTGGGATACTCCACAGGTTGTGACACACAAGGTGCTATAAACGGTCTGGGCACCATCTCGCCCAGTGACGCACACAACAACGGCTTCCTAGTTGTGGTAGACGAATTTCACCTGATTGGGGAAAAGGGGAGGGGGATATACATCGAAAATGTTATTTCTAAGATCTTATATTTAAACAGAGTAGAGCCCAAAATAAAAGTTATATGCATGAGCGGAACGCTGAATAATCTGCCAAGGTTGACGAAATGGCTGAATGCGAAAACGTATGTTTCGTCCTACCGACCGCAGCAGGTAAAGGAGCACTATATTTGCAATGGTGGTGTCTACGAGAAGGGAAATGGTCTATCCTACTCGTACGTCTGTGATGTGTACAAATTCTGCTTCTCTGGCGGAAGCGCAGGTACAGGAAGCTGCGCCAAAACGGGCATAGGAAGTTGCACCAAAACGGGCATAGGAAGTTGCACCAAAACGGGCATAGGAAGCTGCACCAAAACGGGCATAGGAAGCTGCACCAAAACGGACTTAGGAAGCTGCACCAAAACGGACATAGGAAGCTGCGCCAAAACGGACATAGGAAGCTGCGCCAAAACGGACATAGGAAGCTGCACCAAAACGGACGTTGGCAGCTTCTGCCATAGTGGTGTGGGCTGTTACGGAGAAACGGTTGCAACCCCGGTGAGCTGCCTCCGTGATGGAGAAAATGCACCCAGCTCTGGCATCCAGAATACTATTGTGAATTTCTTAAAGAAAAAGAGTGCAACTCATGGAAGCAGTCTTACCCATTCGTTATTGTGCCTGGCTCATCATAGCCTAAGAAAAAACCTAAACACATTAATATTTTGTCCAACCAAGAGAAATTGCGAATTTTACATAAATTTAATTAATGAGTTTTTTAGCACAATTCATTTTGAAGAGTTACAAGAAGAAATTAAAATGAAAAGAAAAAGATTAAACGATAAAATATATCATATTGATACATATACATATGAAAAAATGTGTAGACTTATCGAGAATGGGATATGTTATTACTACAGTGATATTGGAAATCCTGTAAAGAGATTACTAGAATGTGCGTATAAAGAAAAAACTATTTTTTTATTTACATGTACATCTACACTATCAGTTGGGTTAAATTTACTGGTAGATAGAGTACTAATATCCTCTCCTTTTATTGCTCAAAATTTCTTAACCATAACACAGTATAAACAAATGATTGGAAGAGCAGCGAGACTAAAAAAAGGGGATTCTTTTCTCCTTGTAGAGAAAAAGCATGAAGAAAAAATGTTAGAAACTTTTAAGGAGAACTTTACTAATATTAGAAGTACCATGCATAATGATTCGTTGGAAGAAATGGAAAAGTACCTAATTGAATTTTTCTGCCTTATGGACAGGTCTCTATCCCTCCGGGACGTTATATACGCTCTGTCCTTTTCCCTGTTCTATGTCGAGGTGGTGGCCGATGTGGTGGCCGATGCGGTGGCCGATGCGGTGGCTGATGTGGCGACCGACGTGGTGGCCGATGCGGTGGCCTTTGCGGTGACCAATGTGGCGACCAATGTGGCGACCAATGTGGCGACCAATGTAGCAGTCGCTGGGAAAGAAGCAGACGGCGGGGGGGATAAATCTATGTCGACTCCTCTCACATCCCGAGTGGGAGAAATTATACAAAAATATGTAGAAGCTAACTTGCACGAGTTTACAAAAAGGGAACTACTATTTTACGAGAGAAAGAGAGAAGAAATCATCATCGTGTTACACAAGTTAATTACACACAAGTGTGTAGATATAGAGAATAAAAAAATAAGAGTTACTAATTTTTGTAAAGCTCTATGTGTAAGTAACTTTACGATATCATTTGGGATAGAATTGTTAGAAGAAATAAAAAGTTACAATCAATTATGTTTGTATAACAATTTCCATTTGTGTTATTTTTGTGCCCAATATAATATAAACATAGCATCTTTCACATATTACTTACCTTTTTTGAAAAATTTGTTGTCGATCATATCACATGACAGATATACTACTTATGTCATATTTCACATTTTACAGTTTGATGGCGATATAATTAATATGCTCAATTTGAAAAATCAACATATCTTATTTAACAAAAACAGAAAAGTATTTTTTTCACATGACTCTGTTAAGAATAAATATAACAAACTGTATTTATCAATATTGCTATTTTTGTATTTAATAGGAAAAGAAACCAATGACATATGTACACTTTTTAAAATAACCCAAGATGTTTTCCATACTGTTTTACAACACACTTACATTCATATACATCTCATGATTTCATTTCTTGAACAGCTCGACTGGTGGATCATGGCAGGGCTTTTGAAAACCTTCCTCCACCGCTTCAGAAGTGTCCAATCAGATTCAACAAACTGCCTCGATCGCGGCCGTCTTCACGATGTATCAAGATGGAACGTTGCATCGTATTTTGCAAAAGGGGGGACAAAAAAAGGAGCACCGCGAGCATTGCAATGATTATCGAAACATTGTACTATATATGTGTTACATTGGAGCACTTTCGTATCGATCGGTACCGAGTTTTTTTTTTTTTTTTTTTTTTTTTTTTTGTTGTCTCCCTTTCCCCCGCGCACCCCTCTCTAGCTATATACCCCTCTACCGTGCCAGTGTCATTATATTTCTCCCATTAAGCTCCTATTTCTACACCGCCCACGATTTCTCCCGAAAGTGGGAATTTCTTCCTTCCGTACGTGTCTACATTGGCATATTTCAAATATATTATTTTTTCCGTACCCTTTTTTTGTCACCTGTTTTCCGTATGAAGACTTCTCTACGCTCGTGTAATTGGTTTACATCGAGAGAAAACAATTTTGTGTACCCCACTTCGCAAAAGTCATTGCAAAAAATTGATTTTCCTTTTGTCAGAGAAAAAGAAACTGTCATATTATGGCAAAATCGGTACATTTAGAAGGGGGGAGAAGGGGATAGAAGGGGATAGAAGAGAGGGGGGATCTGTCTTCCCCTGAAAATTTCATGCATATGCAATATAAGGCGTGCACAGAAATTTTGACACATTTGTAATTTTGAGAAAATGTAAAAGGACAGTCGATAACTTTGGTAGCCCTTTCTGAGCTGTCTTAATTTCTAACAGATGCACACAATTTCTCTTTTTTTTTTTTTTTTTTTTTTTTTAACTCATTTTACGGTGTCCACTTCTCTATCCTTTTGAGCGTACATATATAGACAAACGCGCGTTTGCAATACGTCCTAATATAAGAGCATACAAATAGGAAAGGTTTTGTTGCACTGCATCCTTTATTTCTCATCCGATTTGCATTCGTAGTTTATTGTTAGCGGTAGAGCGCAGAGAATGTACAATATGAGCAGGTATTAAAAAGTGTGTAGGTTATGTTCAGAAAGTTCTCCCTCTTATTTCAAGTTTGATGTAAAACGTTTTGCCTCCGTTTTAACATATAAGCACGTTAATGTGCCCACCTTTTGTTTTATAAAAGAGAAAGATATATTTACAAAATTATGTCACAAATGAACAGACTAAGCACATCAGATGAAGATTATAGAAAATATGTTGAAGATAAATTAAAAGAAGAGACAGAAGGAAAATTTATCAAATTCCCAACTTCACAAAATGCTCATACGACACTTTTTTCTCCCGATTTTGGCAATATAGAACCAAATTACTTTTTAACAAATAATCTGAAAAAAAACTCAACCGATAGTGAGTATCATTATCCTACCCCTTTTAACGTCAAATAGGACATCATCAATAATGTGATAGTCGTCGCATGCATAATCTCTCATTGTCCTCATATATGGATACTACATCCAAAATGACCTCTTATATTGTTAACCCCTTTTCTTAGGTACAGGAGAGCGAATCACGTTTGAGCAAGCACATGATGAGCAAAAGGAGGAAAAGAAAAAAATTTTCCTTTTTGACTTATCAGAAGGACAAAAAGAAAAAGTAGAAAAGTATAAAATAAACAAAATTGTACAAAATGAAATGTATTTAAAAAAAAAAAAAACTCTAAAATATATAATTCAAATTTTTTTATATGATTTATTGAAAAATAAACCAGATAATGTATATGAATATACTGCCAATTATTTTACTCAACCCAACTTAAAAATAAATATGCTTAACAAACTGAGAAGTATGCTTAACAGGGGTTAGACGTTGCTCCAAGATGGCAAATCGCGTCCCTCTCACTTTTGTACATGCACATGTGCATGTATGTATGCATGTGCGCATGCACGTATACAATATTTAGTCACGCATGTACGTATACAATTTAGTCACGCATGTTCAAGTTTTCCCTTACCACATTATTATGCACGGAATCAAGTTTTCCACAGCTTTACAAAACGTGTACAATAAATTTATTCCATTTTAGAATGTCTGAATGACAACTAGCTCAAAATGTCATAACCTTCTCCCCTTTTTTTTTCGGGGGTATATACAATTAACTCGTTAAAAAAGATGAACCTTGAGTACCATTTTTCATGTATCATAGTATGAACATCCTTCTTTTTATTTTTCTTCATAATGTCTCTTCTTGTGGAAAATTTAAAAGACGTCTCAAAAAAGGAAAAAAAGGAAAAAAAGGAAAAAAAAAAAAAAAAAAAAAAAAAAAGGTTATGCGACTGTACGCATGTACTTACGTACAAGGGGGAGAGTACTCTTAAGGTGGTCCTAAACCGAATATACGAAATATGTCTAAAGCTACAAAAGAGTTTATTTAAATAACCATAAAACGAGGTGTGTATTAATAATATAAAATGGGGAAAAAAAAAAATACAACAAACAGAGAAGGATATATATATATATATATATATATATATATATATATATATATATATATATATATATCCTGGCAATGCAAAGAAGGGAAAACAACTCTTTCATGTTAGGTAGAAAGGTGCTCATCAAACGTAGCGCACAATGGTAAGGTACATTAAGTTATACTACCTTCCAAACATTATTCGCTTTACTACTTCACTCAGCATTGCACGCAATAGTTCTTCGAATAGCCGTATTTTCTTGCTTCACAAATGTATGAAGATCTTTATATCTGTTCAGGTATATGAGAACAAAATGTACCAGGGTGCAAAACGCCAGTAATAAAAATATATCATGCACACTTTGCTCATCTAACAAATTGCCCATGTGATGTGGTTAACGTGCGGCGCGCTGAGGGTGCAGATGGTGTTCTCCTTGTTGCGGTTATCACCATCATATCCTCTTACGAATCAGGTTCTTCTCTCCTCATATGTCATGTTCCCTTTCCTTCTTTCTACGCTGGACATCCCCCTCTCCATGCAGCTACGACTGCTATCTTCGCTATCACTTCCCACGACGTCGTTAATTCTTTGTTCAGACATCTGCCTTATTCTGATCAACCTTGTTGATCCTCCTACCCTGTTGAGCCTTCTTCTTACTCGAGTGCCCATCATGTCACGTTCATTTCTACGTATGGAGTCTTCTAATGAATTTAAATATTGAAACATGCATCCTGCACTTACCCATTCAGCTACTTCTTCCCCCATGTTTTCCCTTAGATTTTCCTCGTCACCGCTTCGGCTACGATCGTGCACCTCTAACTCTCGGCAAAAAGCCATGCCCTCTTCCCTCCTCAACATCATACCTTCCTCTCTGTCTTCTCCACGTGCGGTGTTGTTATTATCCTGAGCTGCTTCCATGGCTGCCACTTCCTCGGCCGTTACCACTGCTTCCACGCCTGCTACTTCCGCGGCTGCCAATCCCTCGGTCGTTACCACTGCTTCCACGCCTGCTACTTCCGCGGCTGCCAATCCCTCGGTCGTTACCACTGCTTCCACGCCTGCTACTTCCACGCCTGCTACTTCCACGCCTGCTGACGGTCTCCTCGCATGATAAGGAGAACATGTTCCCATGGCAGTCTCCTCATTTTCGTCCTTCGCCCAGCTGTTGTTCGTTATTCTCTCTTCGTCATAGTTTTTCATAAGTTCGTATATCACATCTTGGGGGAAGTTGCCGTCACAAGGTGGGCAGCGTTCGCAGAGGCAACGGTATTGCCCGTGGAGGTTGCCACCCGCGCATCTTCCTACTTCATCATTAATGAACAGAATTGTGTCGTCCCTACTCATATTGTAATGCGCATAAAAATCATGCCTGTAATGAGCATCATCGAAATATGCGTCCATGTCGCTGCTGTCATTACTACATCTTCGATAATTACCCATTCTATTTATACATCCACTACTACCCCGCGTTTCACAAAAAATGTCCTCGTCGTTACTACGGCATGCACCTCTTTCATTCAACGTCCTTCTGCTTCTACTTCTACTTCTGCTTCTACTTCTACTTCTGCTTCTGCTTCTGCTTCTACTTCTACTTCTGCTTCTACTTCTACTTCTACTTCTGCTTCTGCTTCTACTTCTACTTCTGCTTCTGCTTCTACTTCTGCTTCTGCTTCTACTTCTGCTTCTACTTCTACTTCTGCTTCTACTTCTACTTCTCCCACTCCTACATTTGTCTCCGCTGCATCTGTAGTCATCTCTGCGCAGGCAATTCCTCAAAAAGGAGCAGTTAACGTCGTTACTTGGCATATGTGTACTACTATTACCGCCGTTACTACGTTGGTTGTTTCTTTCCACCACCCCCATTCTGGTCAGTATTCTATTATTATGCTCTACGATTTTGTGAATTTCGCTTCGCATTCTCATTGAACGTTCGTACTGTCCAAGGAAAAAGCTACCTATGTTACGGCAAGTAGGTAATCGATACGCGATATCCCCATGCCCATCTGCAAAAGAATATGCATCTGCACAGGCATGCACATGAGCACGTTCATGAGCACGTTCATATCCTTTTTGTCTCATATTCCACAATACGCCCAATTCTGCTCCTCCATCCGTAGTCACCACCTCCTTCTCACGCAAACAGTTCTGTATATGCATATCGTAGTGTGTTTTCAATTGGACTATATCCCTTCCACTACAGTTCAGGTACTTTATTACATCCCCATGGTCTCTAATAAAGCTTCCTACATTTTGCATATTAATTAGTCCATTCGTTACCCCATTTGAGTTTTCCATTCTGTTGCTTTCACACCCGGTGTTCACAACTTGGGTATCGCTATAATTAATATGCAGTCTGTTCATATTATCAACCTCCTCTCTTTGCACGTGTCTCCTCATGTACTCCTCATTACTATGCCTACTACTAGTACGTGTATCCTCCAAACTACTGTATATTTTTTCTGCGCAAACGTCTCCCCCTTGATTGTATAACTTCTGCATGTACTTCTCCCCATCGTTATATGTGCAATTGGAGGAGCTCTCTGCATCAGAATTCCTACTATCATACTGTTGATTATTTTTCTTTTTCCTTAAGTTTCCCTTCCTTTCTATCTCATCAATGGTATATTCTCCCATTTGTATATCTCCTGAGTTGTTCGAAGGATACAATGGAGTATCTCTATCATTTGTGTTTTTATTTTCCCCAATGTTAAGTCTATGGTTTTTCATTTCTAAGAAGGAATAACTTCCCCTATCTTTCTCTACAGACACATTTTCTTTCAATTCGCCATATGTACATCCATTTTCTCTGTCTGCATCATGCTCGGTAAGACACTTTCTATCACTCGGAAAAGTAGAAATATTTTGACTATGCATAAAACTACTTTGCATGTTGTTATGTGTCCATATATTATCATGTCCCTCCTCCGGACCAAATGTTCTACTCTCCCGTTTGTCTATATGATATGAGGAGGTATCATTTTGAATGGGCTTAACCAGTTCCACACCGTAACTACCATGGTAAGAAGTATCTTTGCTCGGGTTCGTCTCACCGTTTGATTCTTTTTTGGATATGGTAAAGTTCCCTTCGTTAAACTTAAGTCCCTGAGGAGTCAACGTGTCCTCCATTCTGGCATAACCACTTTGGAGTTCGCTCCCGGGTGGAAATGAATTTACCTCTGCTGTGTCATCTCCAGGGGACCTCATTTTTCCGTTTCGCTGCTTGTGTACATGTTCCTCTTCTTTCACTTCTTCCTCTTCTTCCTCTTCTTTCACTTCTTCCTCTTCTTCCTCTTCCCCTAATCCATTTCTATCGTCCATTTTAACAAAAGTAAGTGATGCGTTAACGTGACCATGCACGGTTCCTTTATGAGCATCCACACAACGTGGAGAAAACTCCATCTCACTATTAGATGCAGTACTCACATGACCATTAAACGGGTTCTTCACATCTGTTAAGTCATTAAAACTAAAGAGTTCTTTATTTACCTCTTCCCTGTTGTTACCCTTTATACCTTTTTGGATGTCTATTCCCATTTTCGTATCATAACTTATTTTATTAAAATCAGAATTATTACTATCATAGCTAGTGTTACTATCTATAGTATTTTTTTTTATTTCTTCCATAGTAGAATCCATATCATTGTTACCAATCGTCAGAAAAAAAGTAGATAATCTCCTTCCATTATTAAAGTTATTTTTATTCTCCTTAAATAATTCGTAATTCCATTTTTTATATGACATATTAATGATATTTATATTTTCGTCATTTTTACTCAAGTTACAGTTTTGTTGTACGTTACCGATATGTGTATTTTTATGTTGTATTTCCTGGGTCCCTTTTCTGTCAGAAACTGTAATCCCAAGAATGCTACTCTCAGTGTGAACCTTACGGTGATTTGTATTTTCCTCACTACACACACTTTGGAAGTTACTAGAATCGGTTTTAACTTCAGAATATGACATAGTAGCTGTTGGTATTACATATGTCTTGTTACTTTGATTAGCTTGTCGTTCTCCCATGAAAAAATTTTCTTGATTCTCTTCTCTGTTTAACCCATTAGTGTAAAAATTTTGTACGTTTTTATTTTTTTTAAGATAATTTTTTTTTTTTAAAAGATGTATAGGAAGAATTTTTGGCTGTAGTTCATTTTCTCCATGTGCATGTCTACAATTTATTCCACTAGAACATAAACCATTTTTTTTCCAATGTTTACAAATAGTTGTTTTGTATACACCATATGTATATTTTAATTCATGCTCTCCATGAGCAAAATTACAATCAATGTTTGCACATATACCCTTTAACCAATACTTACATATAGATGTTTTTCTTAAATCGTTTTTTAAACTGCATGCATTATTTGCATATGCATGTTGTATATCCATTCTTCTATAATCGATTTTAACAGGGTGTTGAAAGTAATTTCTTCTATATTTATCTTCATCTGTAAAATGGTTACTTCTGTTTATAACTACCCTTTCACGTGTGTACACATTCGGGTACTTCCTCCCTTCTGATGCTTCTCCCACTTCCGTATCCATTATTTTAGATGCATTAAAAGGATTGCATTCCATATGAGAACTTTTCACTTCTTTCTCTTCAATGAGGACATTATCCATCCTTCCACAAATGTCCCCATTCATCTCTCTCCCTGTATCGCTACCGCTACCGTTGACACTATTACCATCCTTATTTCGTGCCGAATGCTCACTGAACACTCCGTAACTAGCTAAATTTTTATATGCTTCTTTCATTTTCTAAACACACGAGTAAGTTTACGAAACGGGAGGTATCTAGACGGGGTATACTATGCTACAACGTTCGCTGCGCCTTCCCCTTTCCGGATTGCTCGGCCGGTTTATTTTTCTTCTTATATATATATATATACCTCTACAGGGGCCCAGTGCACGGGCATACAAGAGCACTATATATGTACATGCACATGCACATGCACATGTGCAGGCCGCTAAGAATGTATTTAAAAATAGAGAAATGTGGAATTTTTTCGACATAAAATGAAAAAAGGCTACATAACAGTAAATATATGGGTCTAAATTTGTAAATACGCGTGCAAACAACTTGGGTAATCGAGGACTGCTTAGTAGATCAACGAGTAAACAGTTATACTAAGGGGATGACGCACTAATAGAATCAAGGGGGAGAGGGGTAGACGAACAGAGGCAAGGGGAATGTACAGGTATTTAAAAAAAATTGCATTAAAAAGGACTTGCTCGAAAATTTACGTGATGAAGAATTATTAAAATGCAGACGTGTATATTGTGTGTCTCCCCTTTCTTTGTTCGTACAACGCCGAACTCTACAAATTGTGAAGGGTTATAAAATAGTAGGAAAAAATAAACGATAGCTACACATACAAGCAAAGATATGCTTTATATAACGTTTTAATAATGAAAAAAAAAAAAAAAAAAAAAATTAAATATTCGTAAAAGCTACAACTACACTATAAAATATCAATTAAAAATTTTTAAAATAAAAATTAATTTTTCGCTTTTTTTTTTTTTTTTTTTTTTTTTTTTGGTAGATATGTGCAATTGGGATGAACGTTTTAATGTAAAAATAAAGGGCAAGCATAATAATAAGAAATAGTTATTCTTATGCACACGTAAAACATATGTGCATATGCATACATTTACTCTCCTGACTCGATTTGTGACTTCTGATTATCATATATTTAACGTATGGTTGTGTAGGAAGACGTTCAATGTGAAAGGCAAGGGTAATGGGAAGGAGTAAAATGTAAACGTATCACCAACTTGTTTTATAAACACGTTTATCATGCAGTTGCAATAAAAAGGAGGAAGCAAAAGGTGGAGAAGCAAAAGGTGGAGAAGCAAAAGGTGAAGAAGCAAAAGGTGAAGAAGCAAAAGGTGAAGAAGCAAAAGGTGAAGAAGAAAAAAGTGAAGAAGCAAAAAATGGGGACTTAAAAAAAATTAAAAAATATTATGCGAAAGGAATAATGTTATGTGTTGTTTTATGCTTACGAAAATGCGCACAAAGGTGTGATTAAATTATGAAGTATTTCTTCCTCCTTTAGTTAACACTTGCAAAAAAGTTAAAAAAAAATCAACACTAATTGTGAAACTGTATACCTTCTTACAATGTGCTTTTTTCTATACAGTTTTATGCTTTGTAGGTTGTTTTTTTTTTTTTTTTTTTTCCCCTTTCTCATTTTTTTTTTTTTTTTTTTTTTTTTTTATTTTATCTTTTTATTTTATTTTTTTGATAAAGGTTTTCTCGATTAGTTAAAAAGTGTAAATTTTATGAAAAAGAAAAAAGATCCTAATGGCTTTGCTACTTTTTAAAAATAATTACATGCATGTATATGTGTAGTAGTTGAGATTTATGCTAGGGTAAAAAATAATTATATAAATGACTATACATATAGATATACATATACATACACATATACATACACATATACATATACATACACATATACATACACATATACATACACATATACATACACATATACATATACATATACATACACATATACATATTCATATACATATACATATTCATATACATATATATACAAATGCGCACATGAACGTGCGTGCGCGAATGAGTATGCATATACGTATGCGTTTACGTGCTTACGAATTTATGTACATGAACATTTGCATACATACTTATATACACGTATATATTAAGCGCAAAGAGGAAGGTTTTTATTCGCTGTTTCATCTCTTTCACAAAAGATAAAATAAAAGGGATTATAGGAACATTTTTACATGTTCACATTAATGTAAATTTATTTCTACATGTGCTTTTTTTATAAAAAAAAAAAAAAAAAATAGAAAAAATGTTGCATCCCTATTTTGTGCATAATATTCTGTCGTGTTCATATTTATTTTCTATTTTCAGTGGCGTTGCTAGTGTGAAAAAAAAAAAAAAAAAAAAAAAAAAAAAAAAAGAGCAGCCACAAAAATGGATGTTTTGTTGACCTAAGTAGAAACTATAAGATTTCTAAATAAGCCCACTTAAAAATATTTAAAATGAACAAATTTATGGCAAACTTGCATATATGTTGCAAGTTTGCACATTTTTTGTGCATATGTGGTTGCAAACATATTCCTTCTTTTTCCATATTCAAATTAGGGGCAAAACGTGTTGGGGAAAAGGTGTATATATGCACCCCCATATATATATATATATATATATTCGTTCATGTGTCCCTAACACCCTATGTGCTATTTTTTTTTTTTTTTTTTATCACTCAAGGCCTCTCCATTGCTATGCAACTGCATGTATGAGAGTACGTAAGTATATGTAAATACGTACGTATGTATATACATATATTTTTCCCACTCATCGAACAAACGGTAGCACTGTTACTTGGTTATAATTTTGTGACCATTAAAATAAATAGTTACCTACTCATCATAATTTTAAGCATGTTCTAAAAACAGGCCCAAATGAAAACTCCACTGTATTCCGTTTCCGTAAAACGGAGTTGAGTACATACATTCTAAAAATGCGTTTTTCAAGAAAAATAAAAAATGGTGGAGTCATGCTGAACAAGTCAGGAAAATAAAATAAAATAAAAACAATAAAATAAAATAAAAAAAATAACTGAATAAAAAAGTGCCAAATAAAGAACACACTGAATGTGAAAAGAAGGGACAAGTTTGTTTTAACACATTACCATAAATATAGAGGCAACGATTTGTTCATAAAAAGTTTGGAGATATGTACCTTTGTGTAGTAAATGCATTTTACGGTGTATATATTCATAATCACAATAAAATGTTACAACTTAACAATAGTGGTATATTTATAAATGTCGAAAAAAAAAAAAAAAAAAAAAAATTGCAATCGTAGAACGCATGTGTACATATTAAAAATGACACTGAAATTTCCAAACCACCACAAATATATTTATATAATGTAATCAATTGACAGTGTTATATTATCGAAGCAAACAAAAAACGGTAAACAACATCATATAAAATATATTTTGTATTTAAGATGCACGTTAAACAAATACAAAAAATGTGTTTATATGCACCATCGACGGGGCACACAAAAAGGGAAAAAATTCGTTTTAATAATTTGTCTAGGGGAACTATACCCCAAAAACATGCAAAATTGACTTGATTGTATATTCGTATATATAATGTGCACGCATATATGCTCATAACTAGAGCCACAGTGAATGCATACCTACAAAAATTTACGGAAGCAGGGTAGGCGAAACTACTGAAATTGAATGCTTACTTTCGTCCATACACTTATTTTCATTTATGCACTTATATGGTGTCATAGGGAAGCAACTAAAATGCTCACAAGCGAATCGTGAATATGGACACGGAATAAATGCCTCTACTGCGTAATGCCGATTAAGGGTGAAGACATGAATACAAGGAAATTAGCTGGTAAATGAAGCAAGGTCAGCGCTTGTAAATGTAATTGGCAAATGTAATTGGCAAATGCAGTGGGCAAGTAGAATGGGCAAGTAGAATGGGCAAGTGCAATGAATGTAGGAACAAAGATACACTCCGCATCGCTGCCCCTCCCCGAGTTTCCTTTCTCCATGAAAAGCGTGCTGCAAGCTATTCTGCAAAATATGCCTAAACTTTTAGCAGTTTAAAAAAAAAAAAAAAAAAAAAAAAAATAGATAAACAATAAAACACCCCACTGTGCATTACATGAGCATGCAAGGCTAAAAATAAGAAGGAACGTCATTAGGAAGAAAAAAATATACACACAAATGACAGAAGCCAAAAAGCATTAACGTGTTATATAATTTAATAAAATGTGCCAAAGGGGAGACCCAATTATGTTGGTCCCATTTGGCGCACATAATTTGTGTGCATAAATACGTACGTGCACTCGTTTATATACACGTATTGCATAGATGAGTTAGTGAATTTCTTACGGATGCAAGCACATCACGCGTCTCACTGGTACATGCTGCTTTACAGTACAACCTGCGAGGACAAACTATACATATACATATATGTACATTTATATCGGTAAACCATGCAGTCTTTTTTTCCCATTCGCATTTTAACATAATGCAATTTTTACAGGGAAATGCAAAACAACGCATACATGCAAGTATTCGCTGTGGAAAAAACCCATTTTTTCTTAAAATAAATGGTGAAGAATAGGGAGGGGAAAGATATGCTTTCAAATTGGAAGGAAGAGGGATATTCTTCTTTTACTCTTACGTTGGTAGACGCCTTTCCAATTTTTCTCTTATTATAAAGTCGTACTATTAATTCTTAGCATATAACACATTAAAGTTAAAAAAATTGGCACACATATTTTATGCCACGTGCACATAATTTGTATGTACGAAAAACGAAGTGGCAGCTGCTTAGCAGATCAATTGAGAATATGCAAATGTACACATATGTCAAGCAACGAAAAGGGGGAAGGGAAGGGTGCAAAATAAAAATGTACATATATATATGTATATATGTACATCCACACGCGTGTGTGCATATGTATATTCTAACACAGGGAAGAAAAATTAATTCGCAACTTATACAATACGCAGTGAACATTTTAATAAAAATAAATAAAGTGATAAGCTCAGCATAACACTGTCTTATAGTGAGCGAAGGAGTTTACTCCACCAGCCCATTAATCAATAGTGACAAATATTTACATACGTATCTACAACGCTTTTTAAGAATAAACCGGAGTTGCATAATTAAAAATTCTGTGCAAATGCCACTTTTTGATTTGCATTCTTTCAATTTTTTCCTATTTATGTGAATGTATATACACGTATTTGTAGCTACACCAACACAAACAGGTGTATTTTCCCCTTTCCCTATTTTGTTCTGCTTAACATATCACCCCAAGCATGTTACCCTTTTAAATTGATCATATACACAATTCTTTTAAAAAAAAAAAAAAAAAAAAAAAAAAGTGCAAGCATACCAACCAGAGTTAATCTTATGGTATTTTTTTATTTCTCCTTTTTCTTTTTTAAATCTATGAAAAAATTTTATTTTTATGCATAATGGAACCTATAAATCCCTATTTTGGTATGGTATATTTCAGAAAAAATAAAGCTTAACACGTTCCACCTAAATATATGTGAATAATTTTCAGTGAACTGGTCAGGATAAAAAAAAAAATGCAAACCCGTTTGAAATGCGAAAACGTCCCGGAGGGCATGTCCAAATGAACGTTTTAAAATAGTGACCTAACATATTCTCTATTTTTGGAAAAGAAATTGTTTGAATGTGCTTAGGATATATTTTTTTTATCATACAAAAAACCACTGCTGTGTGACACTTAGTGAATTAAAAATGTGCTCACAAGTATAAACACAAACATTTGCTTAAATCTTTAAAATATGACCTGTACATGTAATATGCTTATGGCTTTAGGTGATTATTATTCCCTATCACTGCTTTTTTTTTTTTTTTTTTTACCATTTCTTACCTGACTTGTTCATCTTAACCTTACAGAGGTTTTACAATATTTATTTGAGAAAAGTCGAAGATTACACATGCAAAAATAGGAAGCTTCGAAATGGGTGTAGAGTAATTCGTTTACATGATATTTCAAAGCGAGCCATGATCGATAAATGGAATGGAAATGCAAAAAGTTATATACGCATACATATAAAAATTCGCATATGTATACCATGAACATATAAACATGAAGGTATTTGCATGCATATATCCTAGGCGAAGAAAATACTTCATGTCCTTTTTTCTTAACACTTTTTTAGTTGTTAAAAAAAAAAAAAAAAAAAAGTGTGCAAATATTAGTTTTTCCGTCTACAGCTAAAAAAGGCTTTACCATTTTTTTTTTTTTTTTTTTTTTTACCTGAACGTTTTTCCCTTTTTTTTTTTTTTTTTTTTTTTTGGTCAATAATAATTAGGAGTATTTTAAAAAAATACACACATATATATATATATTTTTTTTTTTTAAATAATTTTTTTTAAAATGCGCAAATAAAAAACAGAAACGTACCACTTTGATAATGTGAAAAAAAATTGCTAACGATTTTGTAACTATTTATAAAAAAAAAAAAAAAAGAAAAATCAGTTAAGCGGGACAAAGAAGTACCAAAAAAGTTTTTTTCAAAAAAAACATAAACATGTGAATATATAAAGATGCGAACATATGTAAAATAAGTGAAACGCAAAATAGTACATTAAAGAGGGCTACGTTAAAAATTAAAGGTACAACAAAAGGTACAATTAACGCTGGGACTAAAGCTACAACTAAAGTTACAGCTAAAGCAAGAACTAAACAAAATTTGAAGCTAAAATCCGAGCTAAAGTTGAAGTGCTAATTAAAATTAACCAATGCGCAAATGATGTGAATTTTTTTTTTTTTTATACAAAAGTGGTAACCTTGACATAATGCAAAATGGTGAACATCGCATGCGAGAAAGAAAACTGCGACAAGGAGGATGTAGGTATGAAGAACAAAGAAAGTGATACTTATAAACAAGAAAGGGACTTTAACACCCCTGCCAATTTAGAAATGGGAGAAAAAAAGGCCCTTTTTGCTGAGGAAGACGTGGAGAGGGTGGATAACAATAATAGTGGAGAATATATCACTGGAGGAAGGGAAGAAAAAAGTGGCGACCAAACGGATGCTCGGACAGATTCACGGACGGACGTACAGGCGGATGGCGTGTGCGTTAAGAGAATAATAAACGTAGAGATAACGGAAGAGATAAGAAGCTTCATAGACATGTTCGCAAAAAATAGGGAAGATATTTTGAACTGGTGTGCGAAAAACAGTGCGGTGTACTCGAGAAAAATAAATGAGAAAACGTTGAATACCTTTTTTAACGAGTCGAAAAAGGTGGATTCAGCTTTGAATGAAAAGAGCATCAACATTGACATTTTAAGTGTTCTCTTATACTTTTACAACCTTTTCTGCACCCACAACAATAGGGAAAAGATAAATGCACACAGCGTTATGTACAGCTCCTGCATAACTTGTAAGGATTGAGAGGCTTAATAGGGAGAGACATGACGAGGAGTGGAATGGAGAGGAGTGAAATGGAGTGAAATGAAACGAAATGGAGTGAAATGAAACGAAATGAAGTGAAATGAAACGAAATGAAGTGAAATGAAACGGTGAACACAGAAACAAATTGCATGAAGCGAAAACTTTCGAGAGATGACTGTTCACTTTTTTTTCCTATTTACAGACAGAGGCATATATGAAAACATCGACCAAAACAGCAAATCATTTAAAAATTTACAAAAAGAAGAAAAAAAATATAAAAGACTGATTGGGCAGACAGGCAACATAAATGATTTTTTCACCAATTATAAGAAAACTTACCCGTAATGTTTATTTTATTTTGCATAGTTGCGTAGCTTAACGCATTTATTTTTGCACGTTGGAAAATATGTTTCTTTCATCCATTCTGCATGTCCTTTTGTAAACGAATATGTATCTGTACTTGCGTGTGTACAAAACCCCCCTCCCCCCTCTTTTTTTTTTTTTTTTTTTTTTTTTTTTTTTGCAGCTATGGTATAAATTTGATACTGGGGATATTCCTGACTTTTCTGAGTGGCTACTATGGAAGCCTCTTATTGGGATTCACCAAATTTACCACCGTAAGAAGGAGGGATGTTGAGAAGAGGAGCATACATAGGAGAGTCTTAGTATTTTGGTACTACCACCTATTCCTCCTTCCTAACAATCCTTACACCTTCTTTCTCTCCATTGTCATGAACACCCTTTTCATCCCCCTTCTCACATCAGCGGCTGATATGCGGCATCCTCTTTTCGTACATGACCCTAATCCTGGAAGTCATAATTTTCATAATCATTAACGAAAAGGTGGAAAATTTAAAAAGAAGCCAAAAAAGCATGAACAGTAATGATGGTTTGTACGAAAAGGTCTACTTCAAACGGGAAGAGAATGACCTGGAAGTGACGAAAAAGGTGGAAAAAGCGGAAATAGACGAAAAAGTGGAAATAACGAAAATAGGAGAAAAAGTCGAAGAAATAAAGGATGTGAATAAATATCCCACACTCAAACAGAGAAAGAAAACATAGTCCTTTTAATTTTTTTGTAAAGGGCATTAAATGATAAATGCGTTTTAAAGCAGAATGGACATGCGGACAGGTAGGCCCGTGGAAGTTTGGGCATGTGGAAACTTGGGCACATGTGCATACGCGCATAGATACATATTTAGACATGTACACACTTGTGTTTGCTCCAGGCTACGCAGTTTTTTTTTATTTTTTTATTTTTTCCGTTACTTCCAGACTCTCAATGATTCTGGAGCACATCTCGTTTTTTAGTTCTTCCGACATGCTTCGCGATTCGCAAGGCATGCTGCGTTTATTGGTTTTTTCTTCCCCTTTATTTTTTTTTTTTTTTTTAAATGGCGTACGCGCATTTAACACAAGGTTCATACCATTTTACATTACGTAAATGGTGTCACCTCTCTCTCTCTCCCTCACCCATTCTTCCATTTTCAAAAGCGTGTAAGGGTGTAACCGTGTAACCGTGTAACCGTTTGCACAGGCACGCTCACACAGGCTGGGCTATTATTTTCTTTCCTTTTGAAGTAGGTGCAAATGTGCGCATAAAAAAAAAAAAAAAAAAAAAAAAAAAAAAGAGCTGTAATACAACAGACCATTTTGAGGTGGCATAAACCTGTGTATTTCTTTTTCAAATTTTTAAAAAAAATGTTAAGTGACAAAATAGTTATCATTTAGAAGAATAACCTTTTCACATCGCAAAAGTGGCAGTTTTTTCCCCAAGTCCATGATATGCTCGCATTGTTAACATTATGATTGCCAATAAAGGTTAATTTTCTTTTTAAAAAGGGAGCAAATATGAGTGTACACAGGAAAATAATGTAATATGACATGTGTCCCTTTTTAATGCTTCCCCCTTTTGCGCAACTTCCCAAATACGCATGCGGCGAAAAGAGGGAGGGAGTGGTGAGCTTCCGCAAAGACGAGCAAAATTGCGCGTGCACATAAACGTGTATAAAACGTGCATAAAAAGTGAATAAAAAGTGCATAAAAAGTGCTTATACAAGGGGACATATTTGTAGACATCCTCACAAGTATACACAGCTATTTGCCGGTGTTCAACGCTAGGCGCAGGCTTGTGCATATAAAGTTCAGTTTGAACATGCGCTCCGTTTTTTGCCGCCTTGAGTAATTTTAAGGAAAATCATACGTTTATTCCCCTTTTAGGAAAAAATGAACGGAGACATTAAAAACGATCTCATAGATAACTTACCCTTTAAATTTAGCAATGCGCATTTGAGAAATTACAAAGAAAGGGAAAAAGAAACGGAAAAAGAAAAAATAGATATAATAAAGGACAGAAGTGTTAATGTGAAAAGAGAGTCACACATATATGCGAATACAAAAACAGACGAAAAAAAAAAAAAAAAAAATGGAAAGAAGAAAACATACAAGAATGTTGAGAAGGAAAATAATTTTACAGAAAAGAGGAATTTCTATTTTGTTAACAGGAAAAGAGACAATGAAAAAAATGATCTCCTTCAATGGAAAAAAAAAAATCTCATTTTTAGGAAAAACATATTGGAAGAGGAAAAAGTAAACAGCTGCTTTCGTATGAAAAAAGAGGAATATAAACACAATGTGAAGTATGATTATAATGATAGTAACAGTGAAGAGATATATACAGATGATGATAATGATCTCTGTGTACAACTGAAAAGATGTTTAGAAGATAGTGATAAAGGGGCAGAAAAAAAAACGAAAAACAAAAAATTCAAAGACAAAAAATCAGAAAATAGACAGTGTCATGACTTTAATGATTTTGAAAAAATAAAATACTCTTATGGGACAAGTAGCTTAGAAGATGATATGCATGAAACGAATTTCTCTGCTGAAGGTGATACTACCATATTTGGTGAGTCCTTATTTTCTTCCTTCAATTTAGGAAATCATCCTTTTGGTAGATGGAAATGGAAGGAAACTCACGAAGGTAGTGCAAACCGAGTTACTATGCATCACGATGAGAAATCAGAACAAAAGGGGGAAGAAAAAAAAAAAAAAAAAAAGGAAAAAAAGAAAGAGCAGGAAAAGGAGGAAAAGGAGGAAAAGGAGGTGGAGAAAGAGGAAAAAAGCTGCGACTGCTCGCAAACAGATGTAGATATCGACATATTGGGGAAAGGCCACAGTTTCGAAGACTTTCCAATCGAAAATGACGAAATCGACTTTTCTCTTTTTCCAAAGGAATCTAAAGAATTGAGAATATCACACCTTTCATGTGAAGGGAAAAAAGACCCAAAAGACGAAATAACATGTGTACAAAATAGGTACATATTTCGGGGTGGAGAGTTCAGCGGAAGGAGTACCTGCGATGAGGGAGACAAAGAATTGAACCTTTTTCATTCCCTTAAGGATATATATCACAACCACAGCAAAAAAATGAAACTTATAGATTACAACAAAATTCTAAACAAAAGCTTGTACAAAAAAACTTTACAAGATACAGAAAGCGGACATAAAAAAAAGAAAACAGAAACTTCCAAAAATAGAAAGGGTAAGCCAAACGCAGATGCGAAGGAAATTATTAGGAACATTAAAAGGAGGCTTGGGTTTGACTCAGACGAGGAGAACACCGGAACACTAAGCAGAAGACAATACGAAGGGAAAGAAGCAACGCTTAAGTTTGAAGGGGGGAAAACTGGGTACACACTCGAGGATAAGCAAAAAGGAACACCCCATTTCTGCGATAGTTTGAATTACTCCGCGGATGACCCTGCTAGCGACCAAAGCTACACCTGTCCCGTAAAGGGAGAACCTACGGATGTGGCTGACATCGCGGATGATCTCGTCGATGATGACATGTACACCACGAGTGGTAGGGGCCTAACGAATTTCCAGAACTTTGTATCCGATGACTTCAACCTTACGGGAGACAAAAACGCCAGCTTTCATGCATCCATGTTTGCGGAAAAAAGGGAGGATGACATGGAGAAAGGGGGGAGTTTCTCCAACCAGGAGGATGAAGAAGACGACCTGTTTTCCCTTTCTACCTCATCTGCAAAGTTCAAGCAAAGTTTCCTACGGGCAATACAAAGGCCTGAGGAAGTAATGGAGGAAGAGGCTATGGAAGACGTGAGGAGTGTAATGCAGGAAGAGGCTATGGAAGACGTGAGGAGTGTAATGCAGGAAGAGGCTATGGAAGACGTGAGGAGTGTAATGCAGGAAGAGGCTGTGAAAGACGTGGGCACAGTAACGGGGGAAGAGGCTGTGAAAGACGTGGGCACACTAATGCAGGGTGAGACTGTGAAAGACGCGAAGGGAGCAACGGCGGAAGGAACTCGCTCCGTTGACATGGAAGCATTAAAAAGTGGTCAGCACACGAAGGAATGGTCAAAAAGTAGGGTGCTACTAGGAGAGGATGCAAAAAAAGAAAAACCCAGTGAAGAGAATGTAGAAGGGAAAAAAGCAAAAATTCCCATGTGCATTTGTAAAGATATAGAAATGTATAAGATAAAAAATATCATAGAACGAGCAAAAGAAAATGACGAAAATACAAATGTGTGGAGCAGTGCACAATACAAAAATTTTATAACACAGTTAAACAGTTTTATATCTAAAAGTAATTTTGAAAGAGGCAGTTATATTTTTTCTCTTGATGATGATATAAAGGTAGATGAGTTTTCCCAAAAAATGGACTTGTACATGCAAAATGTATTTAATAACCAGATTCGATACCTTAATAATCTCCTAATGGAAATTTTTTCTTGATACCTTGGGGTATCCTAGCAGTAGCTGCGATACGTACACTCTATATCCCGTCACCCCCCTTTCTCTCTCCTTTCTTACCCCAATTTGCACGATATCCTGCCGACTCTATTCGATTCTCATTTTGTGCATTTGCACTTAACAATATATACAGATGCGATGCACGCTAAAAGTTACGCGGTGGTTTTCCCTTTTCTTGTGTTTCCATTTCTTCTACGCATGTTGGATCCGAACGGAAAAGTGCAATATGGGGTGTGTGTGTGTGTCCGGTTTTATGTTTATATATTTGTCTACGTAAAACTTACATAGGTGATGATTTCCCCGTTGCGCATGCATCCCTTTGTAAAACTTATAAAAAAAAAGGGGGCGATGCCACTTTGCTTATGCTTTCCCCTTTGTCGAGGTGCCGCGGAAGGGGCAGCGGAAGGAGCAGCGGAAGGAGCAGCGAAAAGTTCATAAATTTTGCAGTTTTAAAAATTTAGGGTCTTCAAATGGATGCGCCTCCTAATTGGGGGACTCCTCTCCATCCTGGGAGGCTTCATGCGGTCTCGACTTCCAAATCGGGGAAGCACCTTTACCGCTTTGAAGCATGATCTATACTTTGGTCGTCCGGTTGGTAAATTTCAACCCCGAGTATTTGTTAATCACGTGGTCGATGTCCGGTCTGCACAGGGGAAAAGGGGACATGTCTCCACGCGTGCGTTCGTGTGTGCTTCCACGCGTTCGTCCGCTTGTGCTTCCGCGTGTGCTTCCACGCGCTCGTGGCGACAAGCAACACTCACATCAGATCGGTGTTTTTCTCGTAAAACTTCCAATTTTTCATAATGTACGTAATCCCGTAGCTAATGAGTTTTTCTCTGTAGTAAAATAGGGAGGGGGGGGTAAAAGATTCAATGAATGACAAAATTGGAGATAAGGAAAAAGATAAATCCATGGGACTTTTTGACCCTTGGTGATGTGATGGTGTGAAAAAATAAAGAAAAAAAAAAAAAATTACCTGCTATTATCCTTCTTCGAGAGACATAGTAGTATAATGAGGATACGACTTTTAATGGTAGGACAATTTACCAAAAGGGTAGCTTTTTCTAAAACAATATGATGAATATATTTTTTCTCATCTTCAAAAGAAGCAATAGCAGTAGAGTACATTTCATTATTATTTCTGAGCAGAAAATTATTATTTGTGTATACATATGAAAGAATATTTGGAAATAAAATACAATCATTATCAAACATATAATCATATATATAATCATATAAACATAGGTTAATTAAAAACGGAAGAATAAAACGTAATCTATCGATACTTAATAAATTCAAACTTAATGTGTTTAAAAATTTTACGCTTTTAAAAAAATTTATACTTTCTTTTACTGAACTTAAATTGATTAAAATATATGACACATAAATATATTTGTCGTTTATGTTTTTATTTATTGATGATTTTATTGGCAAGAAGTAAAAATACAGTAACTTGTTTAGATAATAGCTCACTGGAGTTTTATTTCTGCCACCGCTGCCACCGCTGCCACCGTTGCCACTGCTTTCTCCGCTGCCACCGCTTCCATCGCTTTCCCCGTCAATGTCTAACATTTTGTATATCCCTTCTTTACACCTTGTAAGATTTGATAAAATCATTATATATATGTCTATATAATTTTCTTCATCTTTTTCTTCCTTTTTTTCTTCTTCTTTTATCATATCAAATAGTATTTCGATTATGTTTCTTTCGACCAGTTCTGAGAAAACGGGGGAAAAGGACACGCATACGTGCGTACATGCATACATGCATACATGCGTACATACGCACATGCGTACACTACACATAACACTTTGAGAAAGGTGTGAACACTGCTTAGGCACTTTTTTTTTTTTTTTTTTTTTTTCATGGGAGGAGAACAAAGCAAGCATCATCATTGGAATAACCATGGAAAAGTGAGTACAAATGTAATGTTATACAGAGAGATGTTTACCCTTTGGAATGTGTACGGATAGATTGAGAAGACACTCGAGAGTAAGTATTTTACAATGAGAACTTAGACTTGAAATAAGAATCTTGCAACATTTCTTGCTATTTTTTGTAATAAATTGAAGGAGCTCATTTTCTTCAAGCAAACTTAAAATTATTTTTAGACTCTCCTTTTTCACAACTTCGTTTGTACTATTGGCAAAGGTAAACAATTCTTCGTAAACTGTTTCACTCATTTCTATTTGTACACCTCCTCCCTCAGTCTCATGCTCTTCATTTTCTGTGTTCATACTTTTCGTCTGACTTTCCTCCATAGTTGGGATGCATGTGCAAGAAGGGTAAAGATTCTGTAATGGAACAAAACGAAGCCAACCTTGGCAAAACAAAATGTCGGATTATACCCTTTGGAAAAAAAAATGCCTTGCACAAGTAAAGGTAAACAGAGCTACCTCAACACGCGATGGATGTAGATAGGAAAACAAAAAAAAAGAAAAAAAAAAAAAAAAAAAAAAAGGGCTTACAATTTTTCCCTTTGTAGATGATTTGTACATACAAATAATTATCCTTTTTGCATGGGGAAATTATAACGCTTTTTTTTTTTTTTTTTTTTTTTTTTTTCCAAAAGTTAAAATGTAGATATATATGTTCCAAACTCGTAATTAATAGGGAAACAAAATATGGCAAGGTAACCGCAAAAAAAAAAAAAGAAAAAAAAAAAAGTGCAGATGATGAAATGACAAATGCACCGAGAGAGAAAACAAAGTCGCGAAGCGAGCTATAGACCTAAGGAACACTTTTCAAATGAAGAATTATCCAGCGTGCGAAACAGGAAGGGTAAACGCATGCGGTAAAGGGGCAGGAGTACGCGGTAAAGGGGTATGAGAACGAAATGGCGAACGGGCGTTTAGGCCCGACCTTGGCAAAATAGCCCCCTGGCATCCATCTCCTTTTTTCCTGTTTTCTCTTATCCAAGCCAAAACCGAGACGTGACTGTGACAGTGCACAAAAGCCGACGTGCTGAAAGGTTACCCCCTTCAATCACTTTGTATTCCGCTTCCGTACACTTTGATTCATATATGATCTCTCGAATGCAAGCATGTAAATGCTTCCATTGCAGCTTATAAAAAGGGGGTATACGAAATAGAGATGACAATGACACAAAAGAGGCATACAATATACTATTTTTTTTTTTTTTTTTAATATTTTTTTTTTTTTTAATGGAGACTTTTTTCGCGGTTCGACTGTGTAAATTTAAAACGTATATACATTTTTATGTGTAAGATACGTTTTTGCAGTTTTCACGGGAAAAAAAAAAAAAAAAAAAAAAAAAAAAAAAAAAGCGAACTAAGGATATGATTAAATGGGGCAAAAGGGAAGAATAACACGGCAGGTAAAAATGATAGTCTTTTTCAGTGCCAAGCCATCAGGGGGTCTGTGGAAATTGCAACAACTGGGCAAAAACAAACTATTCCGTCATGCTCGAAATCAGCCGCATAAGGTGTCCCGCCAAACATTCGCCTTGTTCTTTCCTCTACCTGTTGGCCCTGCTGATGGGCAATCGGCCCGTTTGGTGTTCCCGCCCTTTTCATTCACATCTTCTCTTTCCCTTCGGTATAGCCTATTTTTTCTTTCGTCTTTCCTCTTTCGCCTCTCGCATTTCGCCTCTCGTATTTCGCCTCTCGTATTTCGCCTCTCGTATTTCGCCTCTCGTATTTCGCCTCTCGTATTTCGCCTCTCGCATTTCGCCTCTCGCATTTCGCCTCTCGCATTTCGCCTCTCGTATTTCGCCTCTCGTATTTCGCCTCTCGCATTTCGCCTCTCGTTGTTTCGTCTTCTCTTTCTCCTTAATCCTGACGGATGGCATCACCCGTCGGCCACTTAATATTCTTCATAGAAGGGGAGTGGTTCAACAGTGATAATTTTGGAGGGTGGGACTTTAATCATAGCAGCAGGTTTGGGTCCTTCAGGTTTTCTTTTAACAGATATACGAACATTTTTTAACTTAGCTTCTTTAATTAATTTACTGTTTGTTGCTTTTCTTAGAAGGAAATCTTCGTTACATCTAGACTTTTTCACATGTTCAATTCTTACGCAAACTTTTTTACGTATAATTCTATGTTTTACCCTTTTGTTAATTAAAACTCCTAAACCTCTCTTGGTAATATGAAAAACCTTTCCAGTTTTTCCATGGTAATAATTAAAAGGCATACCTTTTTGTTGTGATGGGTCACATACTATATCAACATAATCACCATACTTGTATTTCTCTAAATACTTATTTGCTGAACATTCTCCATGTTTACGAAATTTTTTAGAAAACTTATATCTCGTACCTGATCTCATACCCTTTGATTTACCTCCCATTTTGCCTTAACTCGAATAGAATATCAAATTTTAAGTGGTAAAAACGAGAAACACGTAATATCTCGGCTAACCATGCGCTGGCATATACATACATACCATATACATACATATATATACATACATACATACATATACATACATATATATATACATACACAAGGTGTACTACGTATGCACAGGGGAGGGGGGGGCAAATGCAAGTACATGTTTTTTTTTTTTTTTTTTTTTTTTTTTTTTTTTTTTTTTTTTTTTTTTTTTTTTTTTTTTTTTTTTTTTTTTTTTTTTTTTTTTTTTTTTTTTTTTTTTTTTTTTTTTTTTTTTTTTTTTTTTTTTTTTTTTTTTTTTCTTCGCTTTATTTTTTTTTTATTTATTTATTTTTTTTTTCTTAAAATGTCAGGCGAAATTGCCGAAAAATAATCGCCAAGGATTACCTGGCGGAGGCCAAGGCAACGCTTCAAAAGCACATGGCTTCATTCCGTAAACTGGCACTTTTGTACTGCACTGCACGGAACGGATCCGCATTTGGAGAAAGTGGTCACGTAAACTTTCGCATATTAAGTTACGCACGCGTGCTTTCCCTCCCAATAGATTGGAGTATCTCTTTTGTCATTATGCATGTTCGCACAAAAACTGTGCATTTATTTTCGAGGAAACAATCATTCCTCAATCCATGCGAATGCGTAAAGTGGAGGATAACTACAATTTTGCGCCATTTTGTCACAGTTATTTTGCAAATACGACACGTATGCATGGTTTTCATACTTCATGTTAATAAAACTGCACAAATGTTCAGTACTAGGCAAATAGTAAACCTTTTTTCCTTTTTTTCTCTTTTCTTTTTCCTTTTTTTCTCTTTTCTTTTTCCTTTGTTCACTTTTCTTTTTCCTCTTTTCACTTTTCTTTTTCACTTTTTTCACTTTTCTTTTTCACTTTTTTCCCCCCGTTTTTACTTCCATCTTTTTTCTTCTCACGGGTTGAACGCAGGGTTAACTCGTTAAGGGCAAAAAGGGGTTAATTCCATTTTGCCGCCATATGCTACATTATGCGGGTGTGGCACATACTGCACAAATATGTACATTCGCGTGTGGAAGAAATAAGTTCGAAATGTTTACCATTTCAGGTTTACAAAGAATTCACATTAAAATCGAAGAGTATTTATGCAGATTTTGTGCCCCCGTTTTTACATTTAAGAAGTTGAAAGAACGAACTTGGGATGATGGGAAATAGGGCATGTTTCCTTGCGTAGGAAATTTCACAAAAAATAACCTGTACTGTTAATAAAAAAATATTTTCATTCCTCAAAAAAATAGTATATAATTTTTTTCTTTAAATATGAATAGTCATAATTTTTTTCTTTAAATATGAATAGTCATAATTTTTCAATTTTCCTATTGTAGAACAAAAAGTATGAGGTATATGATATTTCCCACTTTTGTCATATACAAGGAGGGTGTAGGGGAAGTATTACATTTTTTTACTCTACATAAAAAAAAAAAAAAAAAAATCTCCATTTTTTTATGTCAAAAAGGATATACAAAATGGGAATATGTACATTTAGCGCATTTTTAAGCGTCCGTAATTGTGTATCTCGCAACCTACACATTGGGGGGGGGCGGAGTACATTTTGATAGGGGATGGATGTAAATTATGTAAACACAGTTTCTACCACATGTTTTCATTTTTCGTTTCGTTAAAATTACCCATATATGTATGGTAAGAATGTTTTATTGACTTCCGCCATATTGCGATTGAAAAAATAAAATAAAATAAAATAAAATACGGGGATGACCTTACTGGTGCAAACGTGCAAAATGGCGAAAAAAAACGCATTCTAAATTTTTCCAAAGTGCTCACCGCTTTCTCTGCCCAAGAAGGATTTGCGCACCGTTTCCCTGTTGTACCATTCTGCTGTGTGCTTGATAGAAAAGAACCCTGTTGGAATTCAACTCAACTGCGTAGCAGTTCCTTCCTTTTAGATACACCCTGTAACTGCATCTCATTCTGAGAACACAGTGTTGGGAGAAGCGCACATGGTGTTTTCACTATAATAAGCTAATGCTCAGAAATATATACACCCATCGTCACACGTGCAAGGAGATGGTCCGATTTTTCATTTGGCTAATTTTGCGTTATTCATTAAATTAAACCTTTAAAAATAACTTTGTGTTAGTGTAATAGTACATAAGAATAGAAAGGGGTAAGGGTTTAAAAGTAAGCAGTGTGCACATATGTGACCATAGACACGGGAATGTACTGCGGGATACAGCCATGGTTCTATTTGCCTCATCCATATTACTCACGCATTTCCAGACTGGAAAATGAAATAAATGGGGAAAAAAAAAAAAAAAAAAAAAAAAAAAAAAAAAGGGCGAGCGCGGGCAAAAGATGCTACCTGCTTAGGAGATACCATTTCTAGTAAAAAGGCAATGTATACAATACGTATGAATTTTTATTTTACTTCTCTTCTTTTGAGACATCTTCAAAATTTTCCACTAAGTCGGGTACTTCAGCATTTTCAACCATGTCAGCAGCTTGTTCCTCTTCCCCCTCTTGTTCATTTTCTTTTTTGTTTGCTTCATTTTCCTTAAGTAGACTTTTTATATTTGGATCATTTTTTATTTTTTCAAGAAGGTTCATATCAACATTTTTATTTCCTTTTAATCCTTCAAAAATTTTGTTTATGTCAATTTTTTGTTCCGTAAATTTTCCTGTAACAACATAAGTATTAGACTGTAAGGATGCAGAAAGTTTTGGTCTCTTAAATTCGAGATAAGTATCACCTGCTTTGTATATACAAATTTCATCTACATCACCAAAGTATGATGCACCTATCTTTTTTAAAATTAAGTTAATTTTTTTTTCATTCGATATAGAATTTTTATGTACTTTTTTTATTTTTCTTCTAGCACTTCCTTTTCCTCCAATCTGTCTTAAGTTTCCTCCCATTTTTTCCTTCAGTTTGGCTCTTGCCGCTAAAATTTCGGGAGATATTTTTTCCATCTTTTTAAAAAAAAAAATTATATTGCTTGATCAGGTGTTATTGTACAAAGTGGGATAAAAAAGGGGTTAAGATTAAAATATTTCTCCTTTCGTTGCAGTAAAAAAAGGGATATTCAAGTTTTCTCTCTTAAAATGTGTTCCTTACGTGTCCGTTACGTAATATGTTCATTAAATATGGCACAAAATAATTGCACAATTTGAAGCCTTTGCTGAAACTTTTTCTTATAGCGATGTTACATGTGTAGTTACTTACATGCATGGGGCCAACGAATGTACGCCTTTTTCTTGTATTAACTCAAGTGTTTGTCGAACTTTGTGCATTACGCGGTGCACGCTACGCATCGCATGTATAAATTTTATGCCTTTTCCAAATGTTGAAATATAACGACTCTTTCACAACAATTGCTGACGAATACAGGAAGGTAACGTTAAAATATAATCATATATACATATATACGCAATGGTCCCACACTGGGATTGGTGTAAAGGATGAGTAAAAGCAAACGGAAACAAAAACGAGGATAACTTGCATACAGAGTCAATTAATGTATCACATGATCACTCTCTCAACCGGAGGCTACTCGTACGAAATTTTCTCGTTTCGAATTCGCACTTATGGAAGTTCACGCATTTGGGAGTTTACGCTTTTGCATAATTTCACTTCTCGAATTCAGCATGATCATCAAAATGTATAAACCTGTTATGTACAATTTTAAGAAATTTTTTGCAATTTTTTTTTTTTTTTTTTTTTTTCTCTATGCTACAACGAATAATGGGTATATGATCATGAGCGAATGTCATATGGTATTATGCATTGACGTGAAGGGAAGGCAAAAAAGCTGCACTAACAAAAAAATATGCGTGCATTTATAGTTATATTTGCGTAAACTGCGCACCTACGTAGCCGTGCAAAAATGCAGTTATGCAATCTTATTTCTGTTATATTCGAATGAATGGTAACGTCATTACCAAAAAAAAAAAAAAAAAAAGTGCACTATATATTAATAGGTGTGAAATTGAAAAAAAAAAAAAAAAAAGAGGAAACGTTTTAACTGATTTGCTAAACAACAAATTGATATACTGCAATAATAAGTTAAAATAAAAAGAAAGAAAAGAAAAGAGAAGAAAAGAGAAGAAAAGAGAAAGAAAAAAGAAAAAAAAAAAAAAAACGTTTGCTATTTGGCAAAATAGTTCTGTTAAACTTTTCCCATTTGGGGCACATAAGGGTTGCGGTTAAAATGTTTTTACTATGTATTATGCAGGTGTTCGTTGGGGGTAAAGGGGCTCACTAAGAACGCGCTACCCCATGAAACGGAAATATGCACGCATACGTGCGAAAATGTCCTCGCGAAAACGCACTTGCGAATACGTACATTCGAACACGCACATGCATGCAATATTTTCCCAAGTGGGATGCTTTTGTCGCTCTCCCATCGCAGGGGAGTGAAATGGGGTGAGAAAAAACGTACTGTAATAAGAAGGATTTGCACGACAATAGGATGTAGATTACACTTTTCGAAGGAAACATTCGTAATAACATTTTTCTTTCAATCCACCTTGGAAAAGCCAAATGCATATACGTAACCCCGTACTTAAAATGTATTATACCACATTGAACGGTAATTTTTGATGATGAATTTATAACCCGTGTAGTGAGTAGTTAAAAGTAAAATGTATCACGTGCTTTAACAAAGCTCTTGTGAATTGCTAAACATGCAAGAGTATCTCGATTGCAAAAGTGTGAATCTCGAAAAGTGTGCAGAAAGGGATCTGTTCGAAAATTCGAATAACGAGAAGGTGCTTTGTTATGGTATGTTAAGAGGAGGGGTGTAAAATCGCTCCAGGCGGATGTACGAAACGG
This sequence comes from Plasmodium ovale wallikeri, assembly GCA_900088485.1. Taxonomy (NCBI): domain Eukaryota; phylum Apicomplexa; class Aconoidasida; order Haemosporida; family Plasmodiidae; genus Plasmodium; species Plasmodium ovale. The sequence continues at coordinate 158,114 of FLRD01000136.1, read as the reverse complement.
ATGAGTTACCACACCCCCACCCCTCGGGGAATTTTTCCCACCTTTGCACATTCTCCATCTGCAACTAAATTGGAGAAATGACACATACTATATGCAGCGATAATAAGGGGGGAGAAGGGATAAGCGAATATGGTCCCAGCTGTGCAAAAGTATACATGTCAAAAAGGCACGTTTATGATATATGTGGACCGTTTGTTGCAGGGAAAAATTGAAAGGGTGAAGAAATGTAAAAATACGTCCACTTAAAATGGGTAGTTTTTTTTTATTTTAATTTTTTTTTTTTTTTTTTTTCTAGCCGTACTGCAGCACATATGTACATACATGACATTGCTTAGTCAGGAAAATTTTTTCGTCTGAAGCGCAAATTATGAACAAGTCATTAGAATAAGTTCAAATGTATGACCTCAAATGTATGCTCGCAAATGTATGACCTCAAATGTATGACCTCAAATGTATGACTGCAAATGTATTACCGCAAATGTATAACCGCAAATGTATAACCGCAAATGACCGCAAATGCATGACCGCAAATGTGTAACCACGAAATGAACATCCAAAAAATGAAATAGGATAAAATAATAAAATGAAACATTGGTCGCATGCTTTTTAAAGGAAAAAGGTGTGCTCATTTACATACGTGCGCGTGGATATGCGTACACGTGTACGCGTATGTATTTATGCAGCAAACGAGTTAATTCGTCAGTACGTCCTCTCATAGTGGTAAACTTAGCTCGGATGGGCATGCATTTATGTAGCAAGGCAATGGTTAATTCCTGGGGTAGTAACCCCCTTCTCCCCTCCCCTACACACACACACACACACACATACACACATTGCGTGGTAGCCTCAGCTTATGTTGAAGAACTGCGTGTACCTGGCCTTGGTATGAGCGCCATCGAAAACGTAATGCAGCTTCATATCAATGTGTCTATTATTTTTGTTGTTTTTTCTGAGAGCAAACATCCCCTTCAATATTTCATTCTTCTCTGCTGTAAGGACATGGTTGGTGTAGAGAACTATTTGTTTCCAGTGAGTATGTCCACCATAGGGTCCCGTGGTAAAACTAATTTCGGTGTGACAAGCCGAAAAAGAAACATCAAACCATATGACCAATGCATGTAAATAATCTTTTCTGATCATTCTTAATTTAAAAGGAGAAACAAAAGATAAATGATCTTTTGTGCATGTATTTAAATCTAATGTTAATATACAACAAGTATCAGTGACAATAAAATTTTTATCTACATAATCAATAACAACCTCTTCCTTAAGTATTGGTAAAACAGGAGAAAAATTTAAATCATAACAATTTCTCCAAAAGTCAAATTTTTCTTCCCTATACAAGCTATCTTCAATACCTGCCATGTACATGTAAGCTTTATCTGGAAAAATTAATCCACCTTCTTTTAACCATTTATCTCTACAATATAAAACAGTATCTAACATATTTTCATATAGTAGGCAATAACCCATCCATTCTGAAATAATTATATCTACTTTATCAACTGGTAATTCTATTTCTTCAGCTAATCCTTTAATGAATGTAATTTTTTCCGTTAAATTATTTTGATCTCTTATTTTTAATGCTGTATATATTATATTGCTCTTTTCAATACTATATACATGTTTTGCACCACATGTTGCTGCAAAAAAGGAAAGAATACCTGTTCCACTTCCTACATCTAAAACGATTTTTCCTTTTATTAAATGTTCATTTTTTCTAATAGCATCATAGTAGGTTCTAGTTCTTACTTCATCTTTAATCATATCCTCATGTATATGTATATAATTATACGAATTAAAATATTCATTGTTTGCATTTTCCATATCTTTCTCTTCATCACACAAAATAAAATTTTTCCTCTCTACATCATCTGTCTTCTCCTTATAAAACTGTTCCCAAGAATTAAAAAAATTCTGTAATTCTTCTTCATTAAAATCTCTACTTTCCCTTCCCCTCTCTCGATTGATCCTTCCTCCATCCTTTTCGTAGTACACCCCTTCCCTCGTCTCATAGCTACCTTTACTTCCCTTGTTGTACTTGTTTGCCATCCTTCACACTTAGTCTACCGCTATGCACGCACCTCCCAACACGTATGTGTAACCACCTGGGGCTTTTTCCTCGTACGAATACAACCACAAAGGAGAGCCTACCTTTGTGTGGGAGAAAAGAGAGAGAGCGTTACGTTTACTCAAACAGATATGCCGCTTGCACGTACCTTTAACGAGGCTTAAAAACGCTGATTGCGTCAATTGGCTAAGGACACCCCTGACAAAAGCTCACTGTGCTTTGGCCAGGTATGTTCTGAGACTGTGTATAATGCTATATGCGTGAACGTACGTACACACAACTTACCTATCTACGTGTTAAAATTTTTCGCAATTTGCAAATGCACATGCGCTTCAATTGTATTCCTGGGTAAGCACACCAAGGGGGTTCAGGCTATCTAGCTACGTTAGTGTTTTCTTCCTTCTTTATGTTTGACACTTGTTTTCTTGTGTAATTGCAGTTCATGCAAAACGTTCACACTCCACAGATCCGCTTTTATTACGTGTACATGTACATGTACATGTACATATACATATACATATACATATATAAATAGGAATACGCCCCTGAGATGTATATTACAAATGTTTTCTTCTTCTTTTTTTTTTTTAATACACATGTATTGTGTTTTCCTTTATGCGGTTGAAATAAAAAGGTAAAAGTAAAACGAAATAAAATAACAATAAAGGGAAATAAAATGAGGTGAAATAAAATGAGGTGAGGTAAAATAAGGTGAAGCAAAATAGGGTGAAGCAAAATAGGGTGAAGCAAAATAGGGTGAAGCAAAATAGGGTGAAGCAAAATAGGGTGAAGCGAAATAGGGTGAAGCAAAATAGGGTGAAGCAAAATAGGGTGAAGCAAAATAGGGTGAAGCAAAATAAGGTGAAGCAAAATAAAAATCTATTTGTGAAGATACACTTGTACCTTTGGAAGATCTACAAACGTGTTTTACCCAAGGGAAAAATCCTATATTATTATCTTCTGTTGCATAAAAATGGGAAAAATAAAACTGAACAAAAATTATCGCCACTGTTTTTACTTTATAAAATGATAAATGTTTTCTTTTTTTTTTTTTTTTGTTTTTTTTTTGCGTTCCTTAATTCTTACTTATGGGGTTATAAACCATCGACGTTTTTTTTTTTTCTTTTTTTTATTTTCTCAACTTGCACCGTTGAAAAATTATTTCTTCGATTATGCAAATTTTTTTTTTTTTTTTTTTTTTTTTAGCTTAAAAAGGTTATGCCAAATTGCCGATGATGTTATAGGGAGTACGCAATTTTGCGCATTTACGTAAATGATTAGTACATCTTTAGTCCCCTTTTAGTACCTCTTTAGTACATGCTTGATTCTACGTTTAGGAAATGCTTTGCGCACATGTTTGCATGTATCCGTGGAGAATGCGCGGGACGTGCGCGGCTGTAATCGAAAGCGACGCCAGGTTTGAGGGGGAACAAATGCGGTTTTTAAGAAAAAAATTAATAAGGAAAAAAATTTTCTAATACACTCTTTTTCGTGATGAAGAGACTACCACTGCGTAGAGGAAAGAAATGTGAAAAAAGGCACTAAGGAGATGAAAAAAAAAAAAAAAAAAAAAAAAAAGGGTTAAACAAAGAAGATGCGATGTAACCTCAACGCAATTACACGTATGTACAACTTCGTAAAAGGGACAGGTGCGGTAAAAAATTACCCCTTTTGGGATTGCGTTCGTCCAGTTCACACCCTCTATCACAATGTAACGCGATGTTGCCATATCATCTTCCCAACAATCACCCCTTCAGAGGAGCGACTCGTATTCGCGTTCAGTTTCACGCGCAACTTCGTCGGTGATCTGGACATCACGAGCGTTAAGACATTCCTTTTTTTTGCGAATGCAATTGAGCTGTTTTCGTATATACTCCAAATTTTTTTCACGTTTAGACTCCCTTTCAAAGAGTTCATCTAATGCAGCTTTTTCTTCACCTGTATTTTTACAAAAACTATCCCCTAATTTTAAAATGTGAATATCACCTTGTTCGTTTCCAACAGAAATATATTTATTATTAACATGTGCATCTATATCTGTAACGGAACAATTGCATATTTTATGTTTAATAATAGGTTCGTTAAAATTGTAGAGTAAATTCCAAAAATCTAGATATCCATCTTTTCTTATTAACATAAAGAAAGAAGAATCATGAACCCATAATCCTTTATTAATAATACATTCATTATAATTATTTGATATAATTGGAAATTTTACATCTTCTGACCATATGTTAAATCCCCATTTGTCTGTAGTTAAAAAATATTTTAAGTTGATTGGGATTCTTCTTATGCTTGTAATGCTTGAAAGATGTTTTTCATTAGATGTTCCATACTTTTGAAGTAGCTCTAGATTTTTGGCTGGTCTTTTTGATAAAGATAGTATGTAACCTTCATCTGTACCAACTAAAATTTTTGAAGGGCCTGCCTCTAAATTCCATTCGAGACAATTTGCACCATAGCACACATTTGTGCCTGTACCGGGTAAATTGCTCTCTAACGCATTATCCCCGTACATTTTTTGTATCTCTCCCGGTGGCAGTGTCCCATTTGAATTATTTCCACAAACTGTATTAACAAAATTAATCCCCTCTGGAGCGTTTATTACATCAGATGCGATGTTTGATGTTTCAACTAATTCGCAAACTTCTGTAGGATCTCTTTTTAGACAGAAGGATTCAACATGTTCAGAAAAATTGCGAATATCCCATATAAGACATAATCCATCATTAGAAACAGAAAGACAGTGATTATTTGTTTTAGTTTGTAACCATATTACATCATGAACTATAGTTTTATGACTTAAATGTATGGGAGAACATTCACATAGATTATTTTTTTTTCTCAAATCCCAAAGATTAACAGTACCATCATATGAACCAGCAAGGAGTAAGTCAGAATTTTTATGATTAAAACGTAAGCATTTTATAAAACTTTTTGTATATAAAAATTGATAAGGATTATTAATATCATTTAAATTATATAATAAACAATTTTTAGGATTGTTAAATAATATTTTTTGATAATTATTAACACAGTAAGAAATAGCTAATTTGTATGTATTATCTGTTGACCATTTCGTAGATGTAATGAATCTATTATATTTTCTATTCTTATCTTTAATTACTAATATAGATTTTATTTTAAAATTATCTTCATTTTGTAAATCTTTTTTAAAATATTCTTCATATATATTAATGCTATTATTTTTATTTATAATTTTTGTTGTGTCATTCATAAGTATTTTTAAACTATTAAAAAGATTAATATCTTTATCTAGTCTCTTTATATATTTTATTTTATTTTGGTGTTCGCTAATATCAACATCTTTTGTCCATCCTCCTTCATTATGATAAAAAAATTTATTCTCTAATTTTATACTCTCTATATTAACACATTGCTCACTATATTTTTTTATATTATCATCATTATAATAAATATTTTCTTTATGCATATACTTTTTTTTCAGTTCTTCGTTCGATTCTATTCTTCCTACTATCTGGCTCTTCGATTTTGTAAAATTGCATATCTTCCCAACATCACTTTTATTTTTTGTATAGCAATAATAGTAGTCTATCATACTGCACGGTTCTCTTAACACGGATTTGCGTCAATACCTGTATGTGCACCTTGCGTGGAGTAGGATGTACGGGGAAAGGAGCGGTGGAAAAACGGCCTGAATATTGCCGTGGGGGTTACGGTTTAGTGGGCCCGATTTGCCGTTATATTCGTCTTGAGTCAACTTTCTGCCTCTCGTACGAATGAGGCGCAATTCAGGCATGTTTAGTTTTGTTTTGCTTTGCTTTGTTTTGCTTTGCTTTGCTTTGCTTTGTTTTATATTTCATTATTTTTATTTTTGCGTGCGTTTGCTTAAAAGTTGCAATGACGCAAGGGGAAGGACCGCACATAAATGTTTAGCTGTTTGAGACACGTGGCAGTTGCCAAATTGAAAGGTAATGAGTGGGGGAGTAGGACGCACACAACATCTCGCCCCTCTTTGCGACAATATCCTTTTTTTTTGTGATATCAGTAGAAAAAGACGTGAAAGGGCAGCAAAAACGAAACGTGTATACCGCGAAGCGAAATGTGCATACCGCGATGCGAAATGTGCATACCGCGAAGCGAAATGTGTATACCGCGATGCGAAATGTGTATACCGCGATGCGAAATGTGTATACCGCGATGCGAAATGTGTATACGGCGAAACGGCTGCGCATACACCGCGAATAGGACGCGAAAAGCACAGTTCGTTTCAGCGCACTCCACCTATGGACTGAAGGCTCTTTCTTGAAAGCCAGGCGCGTCTCTCCACGCTAGCATAATTTTGCTTTAGTACTTGGCACAGTGGTTTTTTATCCAATTATTTTCCCTCTCGTTCACTTTTCTGATTTTCTTGTTGTCCCTAAAATCGTAGACAGTTCCCTCGTCAACTTTGCAGTATCCATCGCCTTGGTAGAAGCACCGCCAACAGTAAAGGTGATATGAAGAGATCCATATTTTTTACGAAAAGGAAAGAGAAAAAAAGTATGCACATAAATGGAGAAAAGGCAAATTATTGAGCATGTAGACAGGAAAAAAAAAAAAAAAAAAAAAAAAAAAAAAAAAAAAAAAAAAAAAAAAAAATTCAATTTCACCTGTCCGTGCAGGTAAAAGGAGAAAATTGAGGCAACTTTGTATGTACAAAAAAAAAAAAAAAAAAAAACAGCCAAAATGAAATTTTTTTTTTTTTATTTTCCCCATTTCAGTTACATGCAATGTACATAAATACACGACGCATATCCGGCGGTCCGTAATAACTGCAAATAGGTGAAGTAAGCTCCGTACCTATATCGTAAATATCGTCCAGATAGGCATTCCTCTTTTCCTCCTTGTAAATAACCTCGTTTGTGTTTATCTTCTCGTTATAAAAATATGGGATATCCGCTAGGTATTTCCACCTATCTTCGTACTGTAGTCCGTCACTAAAATAGTAATTACCACGAACAATTTTCCCATTTTCCCAAGTTCCCTTATACGTTCCCTTATCCTTAAAGATTAAGGTACCTGTCAAAAGAAAAAGTGCACGTAAGGTTGGTGGGCATCTTCTTGCGCCAAAGCAAAAGTCACAACAAATGCGAATTTGTATCGCGCGCTTGTAATGGCAAACCCTCTCAATAGCACAATTTTGTGCTCACCTTCTCCGTGAAACTTTTCATTTTTAAAATCCCCCACGTACACGTTCCCATTTGGATATGTGTACTCTCCTTTGGTTTTTTCTTCATTAAAGTATGTTATTTGTGACATAAGAAAGGGGAGATATGTTGACAGCAGTACGCGAATAGGAATTAGACACACACACATGCACACACACCAAAAGGTATGAATTCTGAAAAGAGTTTGACCAGTGTGAATCACAATATATCTTATCGCCTTAGCATAAATGACAATGGCAACTTGGTGAGACACTTTCGAGAAGCTTCTTCATTTGTTATTCGTCACCTGTGTATGTGTTATCTACCTTGTGAGACTTGCGTGTCCACTTCAAGGAAAAATGCACCGAATTTTCCTAGGCAAGAGACATTCCTTTCACGCATCTCTGCTCAATCGCTTCAAGAATCTTGCCCGGTGTGCATGCCAAATGTACTTAATTCTTTGGCGCGATTTGCAATTTTGTTCGGAAGGTGATATAAAGATCAAAGTTCAAACCAAATGGGGAAATGAGTTTTTTTTTTCTTTTTTTTTTCTTTTTTCTTCCTTTTGCGAACACATGCGAAGTGGCGAAGTGGCGAAGTGGCGAAGTGGCGAAGTGGCGAAGAGGCGAAGTGGCGAAGAGGCAAAGTTCGGTGCGCACGCTTATTTCGCAATAAGTAATTTTTATAAAAATATTAGCACGCTGCGAGAATACAGGGAGGAAACTTTTTTGCTCACTTTAGAGGATTTACACGTGATTACATAGGTTAGCAGATATACATATGTTTGTATGTACGTGTGCACGCGCACGTGCGCGCGGGAACACCTGTGAATTGCTCGTTTTTGGTGGAAAAAAAAAAAAAAAAAAAAAAAAAAAAAAAAAAAAAAAACGATATAACGCGTTTTACATTTTGATGGAGTTACATGGATAGGGGAAAGGTGTGCATTGGATACGCAAGCGTTATTTCATCTTCAGAGCATGCGACCACCTGAGGGATACATAGGTGGATGCCTTGATCACAGTGTAGAAGGCAATAAGAATGAGAACAGATACAGAAATAGGCAATTTTGCAAATCTTTTCTGTATGATTATATCCCCTGGGAAGAATCCATGAGATTGACATTGCTGTGACAAATTTTCAGATGAACATTTTATAAGTGCATCATCAAATTTGATTTTGGCTAGCACAGAAGCGGAATATGTTTGATAGGAAAGCCATTGAAGATATCTAAATGGTTTTTGTAGTTTAGCTATTTCGACATAGAATCCATTTGTTAAAGTCATGGTTAGAAGTACAACGGATAAAAAACTAACAGCTTTGCTAAAGTTTTCAAACAGTGTTGATATAAAATAACCAAGAGAACTACTAATTAAAGCATTTATGAGAGTTATGAAAGCATAACTTACATATATACCAAATTTAAAGGATCCATATAAAATTACATGTGTTATAAAAACCCAAAAAGAAATTATAATAAAAAAGTATATAAATTCTGCAAATAGTTTTGAGAAAAAATAATTACTAACTTGAAACGTTTTCATATTTCTCTCTTTAGCAATTACTTCTCTTTCTGATGGAAAAGAATATAAAGATAGATAAGCTGGGTAAAAAGTCCAATAAGAAAGAATAAAAAATATTGCCCCTATAGTATCTATAATTCCGTCTTCCGTATCTTCTTTAAACGTTTTCAACCATAAAAATCCAAATAGTGTTAATATTACTACTAAATCGATTACCTTAACGATGGTAATTTCGTCTGCAATTATTTTTTTTAAACCTCTTTTTAACAAAAAATAATTTTGTCTTATATAAGAAGGTTTTACTTCTTGCAAAGAAATTAAAACTTCAACAGCTCTCAATTTGGTTAAATCTTGTTCTCTGACTTTTACATCTTGTAGACGTTTGACTAAAGAATTGCTATTCATGCTTGTGTTGCCGTTTGTTTTACCTTGTAATACTTCTTTTTTTGCATCTCCCGCTGTCCTCGCATCTCCAGCTAGCCTCGCATCTCCCGCTGTCCTCGCATCCCCAGCTGTCCTTGCCTGTCTTGTTTCCATTTCGATAGCTGTATCATAATCATCATGAATTATAGTGTTATCTATACCATCTAAATTCATGTAGTATCCAACAGTGTCATCAAAACAAAGATACTTGTTATAATTTTCTAGTAGGATAATTTCAAAATTCTTGTTTGTTAATATATCCATTAGATAATCAGCTACATTCCATCCATATGGACATATAAAGCCAACTTTTTTTAAGTACTTGTTTAAATCTGATATTGTGCCATGATAAATTATATAACCATTTGTTATTGCAATTAATCTATCAAACTTTGAAAAAACTTGACTACTAGGTTGATGTAACGATGAAATTATAGTGGTATTTGATATGTTAGCAATTCTTTGTATACATTCAATTAATGATAATGCAGATGATGAATCTAACCCACTAGTAGGTTCATCCATTAATAGTAATGGCGGATTTGATAATATTTCATTCGCTATTGATAATCTTTTTCTCTGTCCTCCACTTATACCTCGTACAAAAGCATCACCTACTATTGTATCCTTAACATGTGTTAAACTCATTATATCTAAAACAGAATAAACCAACTCTTTTAATTTTTTTTTATTTTTAATATTTAATTTTAATTTTGCTGTAAATTCAATTGTTTCATAAACTGTTAATCTTGAAAAAAAATAATCATCTTGTAAAACATATCCCATATAACTTTTTATATGTTTTGTTCTATTATCATCATTAATTAAAAATTTACCTTCTACACCATCTGTTACTTTCATAGATAATATATTCAACAATGTTGTCTTTCCACTACCACTTGGACCCATAATAACTGTTATCGTTTTTGGAAGTAGCATTCCTTTTACTCCATGTAATATTTCAAACTTTCCGTTATCAACTGTGTAACGTACATCTGAAAACTCGTATTTTATTTTATCGTACGGCGCCTTTCCGCCCCTTTTAGAAATCCACGCGGGTGAGGCCATGGGGTCAACCGGGGAAAAAGCGGGGTAAGCTGGATAAGCGGAACGTGTGGAAGGCGGGAAAGACGCGGTGCGAGCTTACACGCTTGTTTCGTGCTATTCTGCGCAACTTGGCGGGCTCACGTGTTTACTCCTTGCAAACTGTGTGAAAACTCTTGAAGCGTATGCGCCTTGCCGTTCTATGGGATGGAAACGGGTTAGCAGTATATTCACTCTAACATTACAGTAGCGGAAAAAGAGGTGGAAGTTACACTTCTGCTTGTTTTTGTTAAAGTCGGCTGTATCGTGCTGTCTGCTATTCTTTGGGAATTTCTTCCATTAAAATTTTTTCTTCCCCCTTTTTTTTTTTTTTTTTTTTTTCAAATTGAGAAAAGGACGGAAGGAAAGAAAAAAAATATATTAGTCGCCATGCTTATCTGAACAAATTTGCAAATGCATTAAAAAAAAAAAAAAAAAAAAAAAAAAAGGAATACGCACATTTGAAACGTTTCTGCAAAGGGGCATGTGGGTAAAATGGTTGTGCAACTGCAAAGGGTAGAAGACAATGTAAAAGCGGCGTAAAAGCAGCCTAAAAGCAGAGTAAACATTTTTATCATTTCTTTATTTGCCCTCTTTCTATCATTCCCCTTTTCCCTATTCCATAGCTCACGCTCTGCCGTCGTACTTTTAAAACACGAGGTACCTTTTCAAAAAATCCGCGGTGATGCAAACGGAACTGCCAAATGAGGGGAAATAAGGGGAATTTCCCTGGACAACGTCACCGCAGAAATGTTTGGGGACCCTCGCAAACCAGCCTTATTTAGCGGTCAAGCAAAAATGGAAGAAAACGACACGGCGAACAGCCAAAGCGGCTAAGCGGACTTGGCCTCTATGGTCCTAGCATTTGCTGCAGTTTTTTTTTTTTTTTTTTTTTTTTTTCCCACATGGTCCTTTCACCTGCGCGATTTTGTTTCCATCCGTTCTTCCCGCCGGATGTTACAGCTATCAAGAAAAACGTCGTAGTGCCGACTTTGCCTTACGAATTTGACAAAAACGGGGTTACACATACCACGGCTTCTGTCCGAAAGGAATGAATAGAAAAAGAGAATTTCGCTCTTTGGAAACACAAACACATTTAAAAAGAAACTCCCTTTCTTTTTAACCCGAAATACTTTTTTCACTTTCCATTCGGTTTGAACTATTTCGTAACAAGCTATTTTCCGTATATTAAAGTAAAATTTTTTTTTTTTTTTCTTACCAAGGTCATACCCATCAGGATGACCACTTTTCACGAACGTGACAATCTGGCTTATGTATGAAAAAACAAACTCCAAAAAAAAAATTGTCGTTTCGATAAACTTATTTTTAATTAACTCATTTTTGTATATGTTTACAAAGTAAACTTCTTTTTCTGAATTATTCAACTTTTCGTAATTCTCTGAAAATATATTAACAGAATAGGTCATATGTGCATTTATGAAAAATGCCAAATAATTTAGTGTAATTTTGTACACATACGAATTCTCCCTTTGAAAAATTTTACTGATGGGACGTTTCTTCGATTGAAGGAAGCTGCTTAATAATTTATGATTTATTTTGCCAATACCACCAGCATTATCTAACTTTGCTCTTTTTAAAAATTCTCTGGTCACGTTAAAAACGGACAAATTTTTGTTAACTCGCATTTGTTTGTACACGCCGGAGAGAACTTTCTGGGCATTGCCCTGTCCGATGCGAAGTGCACCGCCGTTATCGCAATCGCAGCCCCAGTCGTAGGCGCAACACCTCGTAGCGCACTTCTGCCCGAAGCTACTCCAAACTTGGTAACAACATCCGAGAAGACGCCCCGCTTCTTGCTGAAAACGAAGCACTCTTTGTACCAATTCCGACTTGTGCATATTTACGTTTAAAAAGAACAATGTTTCCCTTTCGTTAATTTTTTCTCTTGCTTTGTCAATTAAGCAAGTCCCGCATTTATAAACCACTCTTTTCATATTCCTCAATTTAAAGAAATTGGCATATTTTTCCCCTTTTGCAATTTTTTTTTTTTTTTCTAGCTTTTTATCCAGTGTCTTACTCACTTGCGTTGGTTCACCATCAGCTGGGTGGTTTCTCACACCGTCGTTATGCTTAAAATACCCTTCGCCGGAGCAGTCATCCCCCCTCATTTCTCCTTTTCCTTCCAAATAACGTTCACCAATTTGTATACTTTTCGATATAAACATGTTTTTTTTTTTTTTTTTTTTTTTTTTTTTTTTTCCCTAGTTCCCAAACTGAAACATTCTTCTGAACGTTCATAATGGTTGCACCTCCCGTTGCGCACATTAAACGTATTTTTTTCCTTTCGAAAGTGTACATAAATTTTTTTTTTCGTCTTCTCCTTTTTAATTTTTTTAACAAATTGATCAAATCTGTTGAGTATTAAATCGTCTGTGTAATTAGCTTCTTTTAATCTGCCTTGTTTTTCCAGTGAAAATGTTTTATTTTTCCGTTTCGCAGAACAAAAGGAGCAACGATGTGAACTCCCTTTTGTACATATTTTTACGTACAATTGTAAATAAAAATATAACAGTAACTTTTGCATTTTTAATAGGAAAAAAAATTCTTGCTGATTCAGAAAAATATCCCTTATAAATTTTTTTTTTTTTTTTTTTACTAGCTGTAGTATGTTCATATGCTCATTTTTCCAATTTTTGTTAACACACAAAAAATTGCCATAACGAATGTATTTACCACAAAATAACCATCTAAATTCACCTTTTTTCTGATAACAAATATATATAAGTGGAAACCTGTGGATGAGCACCTGAACTTGTTTTAACATATACACACCACCAAAATTAAGGAACTTTTCTAATTTGCTAAAAAGGTGAAGCAAATATGTGCATATACATTTCGTTATACCTATGATGGTACCTTCATATAGCGTAATTCGGATGGCGTAAACTGAATGAAGCTTTCCCTGCAGCTTCTCACCAAATCTGTCTTGTTCAATGCTGCGCACGGTTGTCGCAAAGTCGTCACGTAAAGTAGATCTATGTACATTACTACTTCCCTGTCTGATTATTTGGCTATTATTTCCCAATTTACGTTCTGTGACATTCTGTAATACTTCCACTTTCCTTGTAACAAAGTAAAAGTAGGAGTATTCGCCCCTTTTTGGGAAAGGTGCATGTTCGAACTGGTTAATCCACGATATCAAATCTTCAACGCATGCACAAAATTTTTCCAGCTTTCTTTTTGCAAATTTAAAGCAGACATTTTTATTAAAATTGGAACATTTACCAAAAAGTTTTTCCATTTTTTTAAATAACTTCTCACTCATCATGTAATCTTCCTCTTGTGCTAGAATGAAATTATCGACATATTTGCAACATGTATACATAAATTTTTTTTTTTTTTTTTTTCTTTCATGTTTATTGGAAAAATTGTAATATGCGTACCCATATAAAGTCCTATTGGAAAGGTACCTTTGTAATTTCTTCACAGTTTTTTTATTTAAATACAGTAAACGGAAAAAGAGAAACAACTCAATTAAAAGGTTTATTATATACTGCAAATTATTCTCTGGATCTTTTCTCTCCCCTGTATATTCCCCATTCTTATTCAGAAGGGACCATTTATACTTATTAAAATAGATTAAGAATGGGGACATGAAAATAAAAAAGCATTTACTCATATTGTTAAAAGTTATACAAAATTCTTCACCCCTTTTAATTCTGCAACTGTATATATAAATGTAACTATGCCTTTCTACCAACATGTAAACAATTTTTTTTAATTTTTCCATTGTCTTTGTTCGAGCCGAAATCTTCACTCCCATTGTACTGAAATTTGAGAGGTTACTTCGGATAAATGTAAAAATGGAATCATAACAGTTAAATTTTTTTTTCTTCATAATAAAATGGGAAATTTCTGATCTTAAATCGCTTTTTCCTCTTACAGAGCCCCCACTATTTGGAAAATAACTCATCTTCCCAATCTGATATGTCCCTCTATCATAACTTCCAACATGTAAACAGTCGCAGTTGTCGCTTAAAGAACAAACGTTTATTTTCCTTAACTGCCTATCTCTCTCCTCGTGGATACCTCTATTGTCCATTTCTTCCTCACTGTGTACATCGCGTCCATCGGAATTTTTTCCAAACGTTTGAATCGTTTTTTCCCTTCTAACACCACCGCCACTACGTTCTAGGTGCTCACACAAAACTCTTTTAAACAAATGCAGAAAAGAAGAAAATGAAATTTTGCAATAACTCGAATAATTCGTCAGCAAAACGTGATGTTCCACTAATTTTCGTGTGTGCATGTTTTTCCTCATTTTGGGGAGATATGCAAGTTTTCCACAATGTTCCCCTTGGTTGATGAAATGTGCATCTCTTTCTTCGACACTGCTTCTATTTTTCCGTTTACTCAACCAAGTGCATATGCCTCTTTCGAATAGGTTGTTGCTTTTTCGTAAGCGCTCAAGATCCTTCCTTCTTACATTCTCATACCTTTCGCTGTATCGGTATCCATTGCTGCATCCGGGGTGATAAAAAAAAAAAACAGATGATGCACAGCCGACGCTGTGGTCTAACAACTCGTTGGGTACATAATGGCTAATTTTGAAAAAAATAAAAAAATATTTTCCCTCATTTGTGAGATGCAAAGATGTTTCAATAGGAACGTCGCAAACGCTTACAACAAGATGAACTTTTTTTTTTTTTTTTAATAGAACAATTTTCTTGACTCGGCAAGGTGGAAAATAGATTCTATCAGTTGAAAATGTTTTTACACATTTCCCACGAAAAAACAGTTCATATAGTACTTTATTTATATATTTCGATTCAATTAAGCTGTACAGATATCCCTTCTTTCTTTTTATGCTTCTTCGCTCTCTTTTCGTTGTCACTCGGGATGATAATGCGCTTTGTATAAGGCCATATTCCCTCAGTTTTCCCAGTTCGTCTAGCAATTTTTCACCAAACTGGTATCTGCATTTCTCCAGGTTCATCATTCCACGGAGTCATTTTTTGGATAAAAAGGAGGGTTCGTTGTTAGGATGTGGCTACGTGGCGTGTTGTTGCGATATGCTGCTACACCCTACAGTTTCAGCGTGGGTGCGTTCCCCCTTTTTCCTCAGCCCTTTTCGCCACTTCATTCATCCCCTAAACGCGCCTAAGTATATACGTGCGTATTTACGTACGCATATATATACTTACATAAGCAAATATACATATATATATATATATATATATATATATATATATATATATATATATATATATATATATATATATATATATATATATATATATATATATATTTTTTTTTTTTTTTTTTTGGAACTCCCTGCCGCACAGGGAAAAGCCAACGCTAAGGTTCATTCATCTGCGTTGCCGTTTTCTCCCTCATTTCTGCATATTTTTTGCTTCTTTGTGCACGCTGTGGCACCCCGAACTTGTACACAAGTTTGGAATGAGGTGTAGATAAAGAGTTTGTTTCACACATGACATGAGAAATAGCTTGAAAGAGAAAAAAAAAAAAATAAAATAAAATAAAAACTACGCAAAAAAAAAAAAAAAAAAAATAATAATAATAATAATAAAAATTAAGCGCACACGCGTGAGGCTTTAGCTAGCCGGTGTTCTGCATGCCCGCGGCGATGGCTTTGATGGAAACTATGAGGGCATCATTCAATGAGGTGTAGTCAATGGGTGATTTTGTCGCCTCGTCGTAAGCAGAATCGTTACCCCTTGATTCAATTCTTTCGTATCGAGAGTCCATACCTCTGAACTCATCGAAAAAGAGGTCATTTTCCGTTTCGCTGTGCAGGTAGGCAGAAGTGTATGATTCCAGAAGCGGATGGAACTTGGGGTTTTTTATTAACTTGCTTTTTTTTCTACTCAGATATGAGTGAATACGCAAGCTGTTGCTTCTATTTACGGATCCTTCTAAATGATCCATTGAGCTGTCGGGGGACGTTTTCATCAGACGAAACATAGTGGTATCACTTTCTCTCGGGGATTTCGCCTGACCATCGTGTTCATCGCTTGGAGCGTTGGGATCACTGTGATGGAGGGAACAACCTCGACTATTTGAACCGCCTAATGCGCTCTCCTTTGCGTTCATCTCGAGGGGGCGCTTACGACCCTCTCGTTCGCGAAGCCTCTTGAGGGCTTGAATTTGTATCAAATTGCAGACGGCTACCCACTTTGTCCTACTTTCAATAGACCGTTTTGTGAGTTGATCATTGTCACAGAATGTTTTTTCATCCGTAACGAGGAAAGTTAATTCCATGGACTTTTTCAGTTTTTCCCTTAATTGTACCCCGATGTATTTCAGCTCATCTGGCACTAAAATGTCATATTCCTCTGCTATCTGCACGCTGGCCTTCGCCATGACCATACTTATTAGATTGAAGAAGCTCGTGCAGAATGGCCAGTTCTTGTACATATCCCGCAGTGTTTCCAACTTGTCACCTCCATTGTTGCTTCCCGTGTTAGTGTTAGTAGTGGTTCCCCCCGTGATATTATCGAGGACGGCCTCTATACCGAGCCATACAGAGAGGTGCATTCGATTCTGAGTCCACGAGAATACCCATGGGATAGCCCTGAGCGATTCCACATTTCCCTCTTTGCGTTTGCTAGGCCGGGATCCTAAATTCAATTTTCCTATTTCAACTTCTGGTGTAGCAAACCTAAAATATTTGACGAAATCTTTATTTTCATAAACGACTTTTCTATATTCCCTAGTTGTTAACTCGCTTATTTCATCCATGAGTTCTCTCCACTCAGGTTTTATCATCACTGTATTTTGTAACAATGAACATTTTAGAAGAGCACTTATATATGTCTCAATCGATCTGAGCATCATTCCTTTAAGACCAAAATCTTGTGTTATAACTTCTCCCTGTATAGTTACTCTTAAATAATTTTTGATTGTATCAATTGGTTGTGAAAGAATAGCCAGATGTTGTGGTCCACCACCTCTGCTTACACTTCCACCTCTACCATGAAAAAAACGAACTTCTACAGAGTATTTTTTTCCAATATTAACTAATTTTTCTTGTGCTTTAAATAATTCCCATGCAGATGCAAATCTTCCTCCATCTTTTCCAGAATCAGAATATCCAATCATAATTTCTTGTTTATTATCAAAATGGGTTCTTAAATGATTTTGATACCATGAATTTTCTATTAAATTTTCAAGAATGATAGAAGATTTTTGTAAAGATTCAATAGTTTCTAGAAGTGGCACAACTCTTTGTGTTTTTCTATGTGCATTTTTTTTAAATTCTTTTTGAAAAAATTCAACAAGTAAAATATCAGATGCATTAGTACACATAGAGACTATATAAGCCCCTAATGCACTTTCTTCTATCTGTGAACATATATCAAACGTTTTAACTACATTTAGGAAATCGTTAGGAACATCTTCCTCTTGTTGAATATTATTCGGAATTAATGGTCTATTTGATTCTAATATTTCTGTAAGAAATGTTATTTTCTCTTTTTCATCTAAATCAGAATATTTTTTAAGATTTAATTTTTCACAAATATAATTCATTGCTATAATATGTTTTTCTGAATCTTGTCTGATATCTAATTTCATTAGATGTAATCCAAATATTTTAATATTTCTAATTACATCTTTTAGATATCCTTCTGCAATTAGTATATTTCCAGATTCGATTAAACTCTTGTAACATTCCATTAATATTTCTTCAAATTCTTCTGTACTAGTAAACATTAATTTTTCAAAATCTTTATCAACTGGTTGTCGAGCTATCAATGCTTTATAAACATGAACTACACTTTTTAATTTTGCCCATACTACTCGTAATGCTCTTCTATATATTTCTTTTTTATTAGATTTAGAAAAAGGAGAAAACCACATAAATTTAGATGTTAAATATTTATTATCCTTATCATAGATGTAATTAGATACTTCATCTTCTATCATTTTTACATAATTTTTAAAATTATTGGTACATTGATGTATAGTAAGATCTCTAATCAAATTTTCAATCATTGGTATGAATAATTCACAACCTCTAATTTTATTCATATAACATACATATTTTGTTGTTTCTGGTAATACATATGGATTTCCATCTCTGTCACCACCTGCCCATGAAGAAAATAAACATATCTTAGATGTAAGTTTTACAGGTGGCATATTATATTTATAAAGAACATTATCAATATATCTAATTATATTTGGTAATCTATAAAAAATGCAATTTTCCACTATATCAACAAGTGAAATAGCTTCATCAATTGGTGTTGGTTTAATTCGTCTTATGACATCAGTTTTCCATGATGATAATAAATTTGTCTTTAAATTATCATAAAGTAATTTCTTTTTATATAACTCTTTATCTGTATTATCTAATTTTAATAAAAGCTCTGCAACTTGTATATAATTTTTTAAAAGGGATGTTCTAATAGCTTGTGTAGGATGTGTTGTTAATACAAACTCAACTGTCTGATTACATAATTGTTCATATATATCATTTATATTACATCCATTACTAATTAAAATATTGAATGTTCCTTTTAATGTCTCATAAATAGATCCATAAATTTTATCATTTGGAGTAAATGATTTTTCAAAAGCTTTTCTTCTTCTACCTCTATGTGCCCATTCTGCAAAATTTGATAAAATACACATATGACCAAAAGCATTAACAATTGTACCCAAATATTCATCTTTCAATTTATAAATACCATCCTTCAACATATGGAAATTTTCTTCTGTTGGATTCTCACTATACGTTTCTGACAAATCATGTATTGTACATAAAATTTCGAATACATTACTCGGTAAATTATCTTTAAGCATATCAAAAAGGAGAAAATCTAATGCCTTTATATCATCTTTCAATGGTTTAATGAAATCTACCGCATCATTTGTTTCCACCATCTTTCCTTCTATTAAAAATTTCAATTTTTCATCCTCCCTCGAGTGTTCCTCTCCATCTACTTCTCCCAAAGGATTGCTCATTTTGGAGAAGAACAACCGGTCAAGTTTTTTTTTTTTTTTTTTTTTTTTTGTTTTTTTTACGAAATTTTCTGTGTTTATCTCACAAAATTGCACCGCAAACTTAAAATTGCAAAGGGGAAGGAAAATGCAAAAAAAAAAAAAAAAAAAAATGTGGGAAAACTTAAAGACACTGTGCGTTAATTGTACTTGGGGAAAATTCCAGGAAGAACATTAGGGAATATGCTAAAAATAAATAAAATTCGACAAATATTTGAAAAAAGCGGGGACTGCAGAAAGAAGAGGAACATTTTTAAATTCCCCGTAAAGCACACTTTGACAAAATTTAAATTCTCGTTCTTTGCACATCTTTTTTTTTATTACGCTTACCTATTTTTTTTTTTTTTTTTTTTTTTACTTACATTTTTTTTTTTTTTTGCAGCGTATTTAGTAACATACTTAAGTGTTCACGTAGGTACCGCTTTCACATGTGTACCTTTATCGCGTATACGAATTTTTTTTGAAAAAAGAGGAATGTGTGACTAAGCAAGGAAAACATTTCCCTATGCTGTATTCGCTTTCAAGTTGAAGTACATTGGAGTGAAACGTAGAGGTACACCACCACTCTTCCTTTCCCTTGTGCCTCTGACTGTTCATACTATATGCGTATGATCTTCTCGGTGCTTTATTTCACTCGCCTAAGCATGTTTTACATAGTGTTGCAAATTTTGGTGTACCAAAATGTACGTGTATACTAGTGTGTGTGAGGAGCATGTGTGCATATATTTTTTCGCACTTTTGCGCATGTTAGCGAGTTGCCAAGTCTGCTTTCCATTTTTTGGGATATACAAATAGTTTGTTAAACTTTCGTCTCCACTGGTAGGGGATTAGAAGGGGATCTGAAAATGTAACATGCCTTGCGAAGGAAGGCTCACGTTCATTACGCATTCAACTAAAAGGGGGAGAAAAGCATAGTGTCAACGCGGATCGGTGGAATGACAAACGGTAGATAGACCTGACTCGTCAAGAGGACTTACTTTTTCCCCCACTCCAACATATGCTCCCGGCCAATACGTAAAAATTTAAGTTTTGCGCAAAACTGTAGCGACACAAGGGAGAAATATATTGCATGACAGATATGGTTAAAGTTTTAATCTTTGTGATTAAGCCTTAACGGAGTGTCAACAAACTGGTGTAGCAAATATAGGAATTGCATATACTTGAAAACGTGCACCATTTATACTTTTTCACAGCACCACTTTTATATAAATTGTGAAAAAATGACGTTGCGCGTGTTAGAGGATAAGAAAAGTTTGAAGTGTTCTTATACGGGTGCATGTATATAAAATATGCGAAATGTGTGATATTATTTTTTAAGTAGAAGCGGGGGGAAAATGCAGTAGTCGTATAGACATCTTTCATTTTTTATTTTTCTAAGCTTAAAAATTAGCGTCAAATGTTCAAGGAGAAAAAAAAAAAAAAAAAAATTACCTATAACGTATTCTCCAATGGGGCAACTTTTGCCTTAAAAGCAGTATATTTATCGTCATATTGAAAAATGAATTTTCCCTTTTCCGTTTTTCGCTAAAGGGAGAAATGGAATAAAGCCAAAAATGCATGAAATGTTTTTCAACCTACACATTTTAACATAGCCTATTTTTTTTTTTTTTTTTTTATCATTTCCCTATAGCTATTCTCAATGTTCTACACATTTAACAAGTTACCCCCTTTTTGTTCATTTCTGCATTCATTTTTTTTCAAAAAATAAAAAATAAATAAAGTTCACGCCAAACATGCGATGAAAAATAAGTATTAGCATGATACATGGAAAAACACTTTCTATTGTAAATTATTTTATTACGTTCCTAATATGCTACAACATCACCTAGGTGTTTTTTTTTTTTTTTTTTTTTTCCTGAGCAAGTCAGAAAATGCAGTAGTACAAGGCAAATTCCACCTGAACACCCAGCATTTTAGCTCTCTTTTTTCATGACTAAATAAAAAAAAAAAAAAAAAAAGTTATTAAAAAGTGCAACACATAAATGCACTAAAATGGAGAAATATTTTTTAAACATCAAAAAATGGCAAGACACCTTTTTACGAATAAATAATTATCATTTATTTTGTAGGGGAAAATATATGCATATATATGCACGGATGTAAATGCATATAGGTGTATGTTCTTTATGATGTACGCGCAGTACATGCATGTGTATATATATATATATATATATATAAACGCCGGTTGGTAAAATTCTGAACAAAAAATAAAATTTTCTTCCATGAACATAAAAACCTTACATGTTATTCCTTTTTAAGAATTAAATCTGAACTTAAAAATGTACATGCTGATCCAAATGCGATGCTCAAGAGCTGTTCCGTGTTTACTCTACACAACACGTAGGGGTTACGGTTTTAAGGATATACCAAAAATGGTACCTTTTTTATTCAAATACCTTCGCTGTTGGGCAGTTTTTGCATGTCATTATGCAATTTTGCGATTTTTCGATTTTGCCCTTTTGCAACACTGCGATTATGCCATTTTTCCATTTTGCTATTATTCCATTTTGCCTTTTTGTCATTATGCTATTATTTGGGGATTTTTGTTGTCCACCCCATTTTTCTTTCCCCCTCTTTCTCACCCACTTCAAAGACATTCACATTAAATGTAGTCCAGCAACATTATCGCCCTAAATTGGAAAACCTGAACTGTTAAGGCTATTCTTAAGTCGTTTTTTTTTTTTTTTTTTCATTAATTGGTCACTTTTGTGTAAGAAGACAATTAACACATTTAATTACATGTCATGTCCACGTTTAAAAAAATGTACTCTCTTTTGTTAAATTTATGAACGTTAATAATAATTACATGGCGAAATATACACCGAATGTTGTAATATTATGCAGTTGTGTACCTTTTACTTTTTTATTTTTTCCTTTTTCGTTCCGCTAATTTGTGTATACACAAGACATAAGAATTACAAATTTGATGTAGTAAAATAAAATAAATTAACGTGAGCCTTATTAAAAGATGGTTTTTGACGAATCATTATTTAAATTTTTATTTACACATTATGTAGGTGTGTTGACCCATGACTTCCATTTAAAGTCTAATATAAGGCAAAGCCGTTTGGGGAATTTAAAGTACACTTGCCCAAAGTGTAAAGACCGAATCTTAATGGAGGTTTATGTGGAACATTTGCACATGTGTTCCTACATTTCTTGAAGCTACCGAAAAGCGACATGCATGGGGTATTTACTGCACTGTAACATGAGAATTTATTGAGAAAACCTCAAATGTATGGCTGTATACACCAATTATAAATGACAACCACGGAGTCGTGGCCGGAAGGAAGAGGCAACAATAAAGAATAGCAGAACTTTGTCCCAAAGCGAAGTTATTTTGGCGCCGCTCTCTCACATGTGTGGAATTCCTACGCAGGGGCGCAATGGAATACATATATGTATATATATATATATGCGCATGTGTGCATGTTTATACTGATACGGATGCACACCTGCACATATTTGGAAATAACCTTACAACACAAAAACAGAACAACGGACAAAACCGGTGGATTATAAAATGTAGCTTTTTTTTTTTTTTCCCTTCTTACCATATTTACAAAGAAATTTTTTTTTTTCATATTGTAGAAAATTTATTTTATCATTAACGTGTGCGCATAATGGAGGAAGCTAATTTTTTCTTTTTTTTTTCTGTACAAATGCAACTTTGTAACTTTTTATATTATTTTAGCGTGAACTGTGCGCTCCCGAAATCCTTTTTTATTTTTTTTTCATACATGATTTTACTTGTCTGTGTTGCATCCAGGGATTTAAATACCGCGTGTATATATGCACGTGCTCAAAACGAACTTACGTGCTTTTACTCGTATGTGTACTCTCACATGTGTATGTATGCAAATGTGCGACGCCTTTTGCCTGAAACCTTTAAATAAATAGCTAAATTTTTGAAAGTCTCTGTAATTACCTTGTGCACAGATGCTACTTCCTCTGAAGGCAAAAATATGGTCGTTATATTATACCCCTCTCCCTTTTAGTGGTCATTTTTGTCTCCTTTTTTTCGAAAATGAAAAGTATGTTTTATTTTTAATTTGACATTAACATAAAATGTAGCGAAATGCAACGCAGTATGGGAAAATATCACGGAATGGCAAAACTCGAATAAAAAAGGGGAGAGAGGTGAAAACAAATTCGGGTTTTTTTCCCTCTTTGTGCGCAAGGGAAGGTAGCCGAATTGGAGCTTGCGAATACACTGCTACTTGTACGCATAGGCAATAGATGGAAAAAAAAAGAAAAAAGAAAAAAGCCAAAGCGTGAATCAATGTGGGGCAAGGAAAGGAAACATCTGCACCTATGAACTGTGCATTTGCCATCTTCCCCATAGTGCTTTCCTTTTTTTTTTTTTCTTTTTTTTTTTTTTTTTTTGTCGACCGAAGAGCGAAATGAGTGAGGATTGCCTATTATCGTACGTTATCCAAATTTTAGAAGTGAGAAAATGGCACTATAAATTATTCCATGATTTATGAATTTTTTTTTTTTTTTTTTTTTTTTTTTTTTCCCGTATTGCGAAAAATATAGCACGGAATGATTTGCAAAAAAAGGAATGTAAAATGAACTGAGATCACATGTTCTATTATTTTGACCCATCACCGTTTTAACTGAACTGTATGGCGTTGGGCATATGACTTATGCGCGCATGCTCGTATGTACTTATTCCCCAGAAGTAACCATAGCACAGTGCTGGGGAGGGGGAGGGGTAAGCAATCATGAATTATATCGAGAGGGAAAAAATCGAGACGGTTTATAAGGATGACTATACAGACTTTACCAGACTTAGCGACTTTGAAGTTTTCACGAAGGACATTTTAGTGAGTTTAAAAAAATTGAATATAGTGGAAACAAAAAGAAAGTATGAAGAAAAGTACGCTTTTGTAAACATTGAAAAGAGAAAAAAGCCATTGGCTCCTCTGTCCCTAATTATAGCTGTAGACGATACTTGCAATTTTCTGAAAAAGGTTATAAAAAAAGAGTACACAATAAAGTTAAATTATATTTACTATCCATACAATAAGTGCCAAAATATTATTCCCTTTAGTGAAAATTCTTATAACTATAATAAAAATGTTACTCTTGTTAATTCTTTTTACTGTCTCCATGGAAACTTGAACTGTTCCGATATTACCCTCTTCCCAGCGAGAACCTTCCCTGTACAGCGATTTTTTTTTGGTAAGTAACTCCGTGTGCATTTAATTCTATTGTGTGTTTTTCTCTTTTTCCATTTTGTTGCCATTTTTCCTTCCTTTCGCATTTTCACCATTTTTGCAGTGAACGAGTATGTAGAGCTGGAAATCTTAGAGAGGAGCGCCTCAGAAGAGGAGCAAAGCATCGTTCTCGATAATCTTTCCATCGGTAACGTAATTCTGAATAGCTTCAAATTGGCCCTTAGCGAGTTAGGTATATCCCTCCCTACATTTGTCGTAATAGACAAAAATGGACACATATATCAAGGTCATTTTTATACCACTGATTATACCTATTACAAATGTATAAATCCAAATGTGTCTGTACATGAAGTAGAAACAAAAGAAGTTGGTAGTAGTAATAGGGATGAAAATGGAGACAGAAATGATAATACAAAATTATCGAATTTGAGTATACAGGATAAGTGTAAAAATTATGTTTCATTGTTTAGAGGAACTGGTTTTGAAGTAAATTATCACTCATTTAAATTTTATAACTATTTTAAGTGTTTTACATTTGATCAGCTAGTAGCACTGTTTTGTTTATTTGTCCATTTGTCAAATGTAAGAGGAAAATATATTTATAACATTAATGTACATGTAAAAAATATTTATTTAATTGATAAACCTCACAGTTACAATTTATCAAGATCTGTTCATTTAAAAAATGGGAAATTCTATTTCTTAAAAATGATTGTAAGGAATAGTAAAAAAAAAAAAAATTATAAAAAAAAAATTTATATGTTTAGAAATAGTTATAAGTTGAGAAGCTACAATAAAGATAAATATGCTCACATATATTTGAACAATATTTTTCGTTATATTAAAAATAGTAAATATTACGGTAGGAGAATTTTCTTCTGTTATTTTAGCAAGGCAAAATATATCATGAGCGATACACATGCAGATACATTATTACTTGATGATGATACTACACATCGTACTTCCATTTTAAGGAGAAATGAAGGCAATACAGCAGTAGGGAATTATATATACAGTGTCAAAAAAGATGTTTGCTGTAAACCAAACTACTATATAAGCAATTTTAAAAAAGTAAAATTAGCAAACGTTTTGTCAGACAAAGGAAGATTTATAGAAGGAAATGAAGATCATGCAGATGGTGAAGAGGGTGATGGTGAATCGGATCGACATTCCCTCTCCGACTCGTCCATGATATTCGATCCATGCGCATCTATGCATGTTTCTAAATCGATGAAAAATGAAAATGGGAAAACTAAAAAAAGAACAACTTTTGAAGAGATCAATAGGTTATATAACAATTTGAGAAATCATAAGAACGCTCCAAAAAATGAAAATAACCTTTTTTTGTCCATTTACATCCTCAATTTTATTAGCAATATGGAGCATAGAATTGTTAGAAGTGCAACAAAAGGCGCAAAACAGGCAAGTGTGGTTAACCGGGAAAACGGGGAAAAACGAGTGAACGAACCAGTTAACGCGTGGAAGATAAGATTTATAGGGAACGACAAGTATAGAGGGAAAAACAGCCATTTGCTTAAGAACATTTTGAAACTGTACTATAATGAGCTTCTAGAACTCAAGAAGAAAAGAAGTGATAATGGTACATTGGGTAGTAGTGACATGTCATCCATACATAATTATGTAATTCAGTTCTTATCACTAAAGAATAAGGAGTGGCTGAGGGACCGGGATGTGACCACGTTTAGCTGCTTTAATGTGGAAGACGAGTCCACGAGGTATTACGTGGACAAAATTCTTAGTAGCATGTTTAGTAGTAGCAAAAAATGCGTGTACGAATGGCACGACGAAGGTGGTGCAGGAACCTTAAGCGGAAGCAAAGTGGGTGACAACGGCAGAGGTAGTGTTATCGGTAAAGGTAAGCTTCATGCAAGGGGAGGGATTGACACAGGAGGCACCTTTCTGAAAAGAAAAAAGTATCATAATGAATCTTTTTACGCGAATGAAACATTTGCCCACACGACTGGAAGCAGCAGTAGCGGCGGAAAGAGTGGAGAGCACTGCAGCGAGGGAGAGGGGTATGGTGGCCTGTACCGGAGAGCAAGGGAGAAGGCGAAAGAGAAAGAGAGAGAGAAAGAGAGAGAGAAAGAAAAGGAGAGGGAAAGGGAGAGAGAAAAGGGACAGGTGTATCTGCTGTTGGGGAAAAGCGGCAACTTCGGAAAAAGGAGGAGCTGCGATTGGCAGAGCATGAAGGGAATGCATCGGAAAAGGAAAAGGAAGAAAGATGAAAGACTGAAACAAATTGTTAATGATTTTTTAATGATAAAGGAAAAATATTTTTTATGTCACCATGAAGAAAAAATAACTATCTTATTTTTTTATCTAATTAGCCATTCGAGTAATATCAAAACATTTTACTACATATGGAACCAGTTTTTTGATCATATACGAAATAAATACGAGAATAATGAGTACATTTTTAATGACTATTTGTTTCTTTCCTACGGCCCCCTAAACATATACACCTACTCATGCTCCATCGTCTCCCAGTACATTAAAGCGCTAAACATTTCCACTCAACAGTTTAAAATTAACGAAATGCGAAATCACTTGAAGCAGAAGAAAACGTTAAGCTTCTTCTGCAACGATAAAGACAACAGGAGCGGTGACGAGGATTCCGCTGCGGGTCACCATGCCGAGGGGAATAATACAGCGGGGGGGAATGTAGTGACAGGAAGTGTAGCGGCGAGGAATGTCGCGGCGGGGAATGTAGCTACAGGAAGCGCAGTCGCAGACGAACAGAACGGTGTGTGCACAAATGGAACCCCAAGCAAGAGCAACAGCTCGTCCGGATTTGTCAAAAAAGACACATCAGACGATAACGCATTTTTTTCGTGTGAACAGAATGACAGCAGTGTGAGTAACAAAAACGGGGAAAGTATCAAAAATGACAATGGTTCGAATTTTGACTTCGAGAGTTTCAAGGGTAGTGGAGACCCTCTGACAGGGAGTGAGCACAACGCGGGTGGTGAACGTACAGACAAGACTAACCCCTCTGGGAATGTCCTTTGTAAAGCTTCTCCATATGGAGATAAGGAAAGAGAGAAAGAAAGAAAGAAAGAAAAAAAAAAAAAAAAATCTATAATGGGGGGTAAAATAGTAGTATCGAACTTTTTTCCCTACCCATTGAATAACATGGAATTATTTATAACAAAAAACAATGGAACAATGAAAGAGGTAAATGATCAAGATGATATGATAACCCTAATTCATGATATTTTAAAAAGTAATAATAAGGATAATTATAATTATGATGATTTTGTTAAATGGTATAAATTACATATAGGAAAAGTATATACATCACAAAATGTTTTAAAATATTGTTATAATTGTATAAAAAATAGCTATTTTGTTAATATTGATATAAGTTATATTAAAGAAAAATATAAAGAAATAAAAAAAAAATATTATACAAATAATGATTATTTAAAAAAAATGTTTTATTATGTAAAAAATAATTATGATTATATAAAAAAAATTAAATGTCCATTTAATACTTTTTTTGTTGGAGAATTAAATCTTGATAACTTACTTAATATAAATATTTTAGATCTACTTGAATGTGCATTTAAGGTATTTTTCATATCATATATTAATACTATTATGAATTCTAAACTTTTATATATAAAGAAAATGCAAGATGTACTTTTTAAAATGTTTACTATTATAAAAAATATGCACACAAAAAAAAAAAAAAAAAAAAAAAAAATTAATCCATTTTTAAATTCGCTAATTCGTAAAGAAAATTCTGCACAGCTAGCCAAAAGTGAACATAATGAAAACCAATGTGAAAATTTAAGTGTGAAGAATTGTTACAGTATAAACCACTTGAACAAGTATAATAAAGAAGGGGATGAGAACATAATTCCACTTAGTAGTTGTCCTTTCAAACGTGCTAATTTTCCTTTGCAAACAGGGAACAGCAATAGAAGGGGAAATGTGCGCCCAGACAATGGCCAAAATGATAACATTCAAGGAGAACACCAAAGTGGGTCTGAAAGGGATAATAGCGATAACGAACAAAATGCTAACTACAAAAACAGTTTTAACATTAATAAGGAAGAAAATTATTTTAAAAAATTTTATATTGACCCTGAAAAAAAAAAAAGAAAAATTCCATATAGTGATACTAATTTTTCATCTGACATTAAAAGAACATATAAAAAAAGATACAAAATAATTTTTAATAAAAAATTATTTAATTTATTTGAAAAATGTGAAGAATTATTTAATAAAGGATTATGGCTGTTAACTATTTTTAATAGCAATTTAAATGAGAAAAAAATTTTTAATCTCATAAATACAATTCTTGAATCAGAAGAAAAGGAAATTCTTATAAAACCAAAATATGAAAAATATTTTTACAGTTTTGTAAAAAATATGTGTATAAATGAGAATACTAAAGGGGGAAGAAATAGAGGACGAGGAGTCATTGGAGGAGGACGTAGTAGGATTGGAGGTGATAGCGATAGCAGTTCCTGTGAAAAAAAACTGAGCAGTGGTAGTTCTACATTTCACAGAATAAACAGATCTATGTCATCCAAAAGTTTGCAGAAAAGCGTAAAAGGAAATAATACAAAACATGTCATGACAAATAACCCCTATCATAATTTAGGCATATCTGTTAAGGTTAAAAAAAAGGAATCCTCTTCTCCTTCACAAACCAGTGACAAAAGTAACATGCTCAACAAAGACAAGTTATCCCTCCTACTGAACGCAAACAACAAAGAACAGAATATTCAGGAATGCATCATAGACTACATCGACTATGCCTTCGGAGACCCGAGATACTGCAATCCTGCAAGGATGTATTGCACCATCAATCAAATAGACACGACTGTTTCCTTCGTCAAAATGGCTCCCATCTTGTAACAGCACCCCGCCTGGACTAGCGATACCAAGCATGGTCAAGAACTTATCACCGTACATGCACCCGTTTGTCTATTTGCTTAATAGATACGATTCATCTATACTACCTTTTTATGCATAATATTTTCCATTTTTTTTTCTTTTTTTTTTTAACTCCCCCATGCGCGCTTCACGTGCAAATGAGCCGTTAGGAGAGTCATATATGTATCCACCTGCGCATTCACATGAGAGTACACATGCGTCGGGAATACGTTCGTGCGTGCATTATCGCACTTGGCTGATAATCCAATTCCGTATACATTTTGCGTAAATTTGTTGCGTTGTTTTAAAAAAAAAAAAAAAAAAGCTTTACCAAGTTTTGGCAAATTTGGGCAAGTTTTAGCACACAGATGCAAGTCCAAAAAAAAAAAAAATGATGATACAGATACAACGATGAGATGCAGGGAGAAACAGGAAAAAAAATAATAATAAAATGACGGGGCGAACCGCACAGCGAGGAGCTAGATGGCGGCGCAGTACGCCCGCACCCACTAAACGAGGTAATTAAAGAGGTCTTTTGCAACGCAGTGATCAATACAAATGTACAGCTCTTCATACTGCCCTAAACAATTTCCCTTGTTGTCCGTTCTAGCCTTCACCCTTGTAACACAGTTCTGATATTCATTGACTGGTCGGACACATTTCACTGCACATTTTTTCTCTAATTCTATCCTTGGATCTACTGTTCTGTCCTTTTCATCCCTTTCCTTGAACTTGGGGTATCGCACAAAAAATTCGGTGTTGTATGGATATGACATCTTTATATGGGTTTCTCACGCGTGAATGTACGGTTGTTTGTATATATGCAGAGCGTATGTAAATATATGTGCACGTCTGTACAGCCTTGCTACTGAGAGTGTTCCTTATATATATGAGCAATGTTCCCCTGTGGCGGTTCTCCGGGTTATCTTTAAAAATAGCCGACAAAAGTGCTCTATGTCGAGTGTTACCTTTTTTGCCAAATAAAACTCACGTCAATTACGCCTTTTTTCTTTGGAAATAATTACGCACAATTTGTGACAAAAACTCCTGCTACTGTTAATCATGCTCGTTTTATGACCTCGCAAGGTCATAGTCTGTTAGCTATTTCGTAACACTGCTAAATGGGGGGAAATGCTCGCGCTATAGATGAAAACTCATGAAATAGGGAAAGTATCCCTTATGCATATGCCCATGCGTGTGTATATGCATATGTATGTTTTGCGCACGCATGTGTGAGTACTCATGCATATTGGCAAAGCAAGCTAAATAATGGTTCAAAAAGGCGTCGAAATGTTTTTATCGCATTTCAATATAGTGGGAGTTTAAAAAAATATATATATATAATTACGCTTTTGCACGAAGAAAATGCGCTAAAAAAAATTTTTGCAAAGCTAAATAACCATATGCACGCTTTATTTTAGAAAAACTTAATATAATAAAACGAAGCAGAATTAAATACAATAAATGGCAATATTGCTGCGACTACTTCCGCATGCGCATATGCCATGTATGCATATATATATATATATATATATATATATATATATATATATATATATATATATATATATATAAATATTTTTTTTTTTTTTTTTTTTTCACAAAAAAGGTGCAGCGGAAGTTTATAAATTGTTTACGCAGTGTCGCATAAAGCAAAGTAAATATGTGCACATCCTTACATGCGCGTATTTAAGTTGCTCTTTCGCGAGAATTGGTGTTACTTTTCCATTTCCCCCCTAAGATGCATCATAATTGAAGTGATAGGTGCAAAGGTTATTGTAAGTACGTTGGCTTGGAAACACAGGATGTTTCAAATACATTAAGCCACTCGCAAGTGTATATATTTACATAAGCACATATATGGGGTGCATATATATATGTATATGCAGAGCAAAACGCGCTAATATGGTTATAAAGTACAAACTGCTAAATCGCCAACTGTGCCTTTTCCTTCTATGCCTCATTTTTCATTACGTTCAGGCTATTCACCCGTACAGCAATTCTCACAAAAGGAGTGAATTTTTTAAAAATAATCTAACCTTTAACTTTAAATTTAAGGAATATCAAAATTTAAAAAAAAATGGAAAAGTTATTTACGGTGATCGTAAATATGGAACCCCTGATATTTCTTTAAGACCGTTTTGCACCGACAAGGTGAAATATAACCGATACCATTCTGATGGAGAGAATAACTACACATTGACGGAGAGGACTACGCGGATAATGGAAAGGAGAAAAGAAAGGAACAAAAAAAAGGAAATGATAACGATTAAGATGAGGAAAAGAGAAGGGAGCGAAAAAAGGGAAAAGATAACAATGAAGAAAAGGAAATTGGCTTTCCTCGACATTTCTCTGCTGAAGGGAAATTTATTTATTAACCCCAAGCGAGGGGAAAATGGGGAAAAGAAGAACAGTGACCATGAACGAGGGGGTAAAAAAATGTACCTACTTGAAGGAAGACATACGTCAAGTGGAAAGAAAAACGAGGAAACCCATGAAGATGGTAAAGAAGACAGAAATGAGGAAGAAAAACGAATGATTTTCCTAGAAAATGTTAAAAAAAAATATCTAACAGTTGAATATGTTGATGAAAACAACGAAAGTAGTGACATTTTGCTAAAAATATATATAAAAGGGAAATTGAGAGAACATTATTATGACATGTGTGTGAAAAAGTGTAAAGAAATGAAACTGAAGGAGAATAAATATGATTATGCTTATCTGAATGATATACCAATTAACAGTTTAATTAATTATATAGATAAAAATGAGTATATAAAAATTTTTCTAAAATATGTATATGAAGATATAATAAAAATATACGAAAAATGGAAGAAGTTACATTTAATTGGTACACCTAGGTTACTAAACAAAATTGATCATATAAATATAAACAAATTTAATGATATTATTTTAAACTTTTCTATTGATAAATTTCCTATAATTAAATTTGATAAACCATATGTAAATTTACATCTAACTGTACAAGTACCTCCATATGAAAAAGGTAGCGCATTTAAAGAATTTTTAAAAATTATAAAAAATGAATGCGAAATTGCTATTGATTCGGAAAAAGATCATAAAGTAGGATGGAATAATGATGTTAAGATAAACGTCTCGAAAGGATGGGTATACAATTTTAACAATGTATATTATGACAATTATTGTGAAACTAACATCACAGATAGGAAAGCCAACGAAGTACATGATATCTCGCAAATTGGTCTAGAAAAAATAGGAGAACAAAAAGAACTTGGTGGAAATGAAATGTACGAGATGGAGAATAACAAAATTGGGGAATTGATAGATATAGATAAAGACGAGGAAAATTTTGTTAACGATACAGATTGCTATTCGGAAAATGGAGGTACTAGTCTCAACAGCGGTGAAAACGAGGAGAGCCTATTCAATGACACAGGGAGGATAAGGAAAAAGGGAAACACCAGCGGATGCGAAAGTGGAAGCAGTAGAAGAAGCTTAGACGGGCTTCACGATCACGCATATCAGGAATTTCTGAAAAACGCAGAGTTCTCGAGCTATTTCAGACCGGGCTATCGCTTACCTGGTGATGTCATCTGCATGGAAAACGAGACTATATCTATCAAAGAAAATTATAACCCATTAGGCTTTAATGAATCACTAATTGGCATGGGAAAAAACGAAAAAAAAAATATTACAGTTTACATTCCCGTTAACCTATTCAAGGAGCATTTTCAAATTAAAGGGAGGATAAAGGAAGGGAAGAAAAACGAGGATATTAATGTTAAACAAATAAATAAAGATAACATAAATAAATTTAGGGAAATAATTTATACGGAAATTAAGAAATTGAAAAGTAACCGATTGTTTGAGCAACTGGAGTCTATTCTGCGGGATAACGAAAATAAGTTTTTTGACAACGAGGAGCTGGAGAAGTCGTCCAAGAGAGAGAAGCAGGGGGGAAAGCAGGGAGAGAAGCAGGGAGAGAAGCAGGGAGAGAAGCAGGGTGGAAAGCAAGGGGAAAAGCAAGGGGAAAAGCAAGGGGAAAAGCTCAACATGCGCGAAAAGGATGGGGAGGAAAGAACGGGGGGGCAGTACTACTATGCTGGTAAGGAGAAAGACATCGAGTATATCCTAAATGATAACAGTGTTCTGTACGAAGAGGAGGAAAACGACGCGCAGGATGGAGAAAACGAGCAGGATGGGGGAAACGAGCAGGATGGGGGAAACGAGCAGGATGGGGAAAATGAGCAGTATGGGGAAAATGAGCAGGATGGGGGAAACGATCAGGACGAGGTGGAGGCGACCAGATTCAAGGACAATTTCGACAAATATCTGGAAGATTTGCTAAAGGAGGACATAAATGCACTGGACGAGAAACTGTATGACCCACGGGAAGGTGGAAAAATGAGGGACATTTTGCAGAATGTTTGGGATCCGAATGATTATGAGAAAGGCGAAGAAGATATAGATAAAACGTTAAACGATTATATGCTAGGGAAGAGTGACTTAATTAAGTGTGTTTTAGAGGTAGATGTTGTAGATATTAAAATAAAGAAGAAAAAAGAGAATGAAGATATGAGTAAATACATTTTTTCAAAATATAACAAGACGATGGAAGAGTTATATGAAGATATTGAAGATAGAGCTGTTAAGGATATACAAAACAAATGTGTTGAGCAAAGAAGAATGGAAGCTTACAAAAAATTGATGGAAATAACGTCACTAAAAGTACCTGTAACTTTATTCCGTGCACAAGGAAAAATATTATATCATAATTATATCAAAAAAAAAAAAAGCCAAAAAAAGGATAGTGAAAATAACGAACAAATTTTAGATTTTGAAGAATTTATAAAAAAATCACAAAAAGAAATATATGACCAAATAAAATTTTCCTTTATAGTTAAATCGATATATAAAAATTCAAAATTAAAATTAAATTATGAAGAAATAATAAAAGACGTTATTAAAACGTTAATTAAGACACCTACAAACAATGTAAAGTCGTTAATAAAAAAAATATTCACAGTACACCAAGCGCAAGCCGTTCTTGATTTCGTTTCCCTAAATTCTCATATTTCATTTGACACGAAACATGATTCTTCTGTGAACTTTTCTGTCAAAATGACCAAGGGGGCTACCTACACAAAAGAGGAGTTTCTCAACGACGGAACGGAAGATACCAGTGGTGGGGGGATAAGTAGCGGTAAGGGGCAATACCAGGAGCCGCCACTCTGCGGTAGCTCAGATTTCAGCAGAAAAAATAACACCAGCGCAAGCACCTCGCAGTTTAATGAGGAAAAACAAGAACAGAAAATTTTCCATTTTGCAGAAGAAGCCAATTTTGTGGTGGAGAAAAAAAAGGAGAACAGTGAACAGTTGGAATTAGAATATTTTACCTTTAAAAAAGGTGCGAATTATACAAAATATTTCCAGGAAAAGCGTAAAAAAAGTTAATAAGGTGCCCAAAAAATGCTGTTACAAGTTACAGGACCAATTATAAACATTTATGCACCCATCATTCGTTTAGGCCGGGGCACATTTATATGATGGTACACTCATTCTATGCAATGAATTCTGTGACGTGTACATAAATAAATGTATCTACTTGCGCGTGCAGAGGTGTGAATTGGCGTTGGAATAAGTACACAGACACATTTGTTGTAAAAAACTACAAAATGGCAATCCACTGTCAGGAGTTTATTTTCATGCACATATGCACGACATAGATGTGCACATGCGGATATGCAAAAAAGGAAAAATAATTGACGAAGCGCTTATCACCGCGTGCCATTTAAAACTCATGCCCCTATGTGCGCATAAATGTGCGTATAAATGTATATGTATATATATATATATATATGTGCAAGTTAACCCATATATTGCAAAATTTTGAAACTGTTTAAATGCCAATTCGGGGCGTCATAGAAAAAAAATTTTTTTTTTTTTTTTTGTCACCTTGTGCAAAATTAAAATTTTGAGCCCTTTGACTTCTTTTGTAATATGGGATTTTACCTTTTCATATTTTAAAAAAGAAAAAAGAAAAAGTGCTTATTTTTCTTTTGCTCGTTTTTCATTTACTCATTTTTCATTTGCTTATTTTTTCAGGATTTTGTTATGTAGATAGAGTATAACTATACGTTTAACTATATGCATAATTATTTTTTTTTTTTTTTTTCCCCTTCTTTGTGCTTTCACTTCACTTTTCAGAACACTTTCATTTATTTTGCTCAATATGTTTATTTTCTATAATGTGCAGTTATGTTCTTGTTATAATATTCTTCTCATGCTATTTCACGTTATTTGCTCCTCACCTCTAATGTCAGGCTTTGCATTGTTTGTTCATTTTGTGCACATATATATACCTATATACATTTTTTTTTTTTTTTTTTTTTTTTTTGCATGTGGTTTTATTTTTTCAAGTAAATTTTTTTCACAAAAAAAAAATTACGATTCTTTTTTCTTCAATGGAAGAAAACGTAGAAAAAATGACTACATTATGTGAGTAATTTTATGTTAAGTATATATGTATATGCATATGTATAAAACTGTATAGATTTGTATAAATATACATTTATGCATTATGGCGGAATGTGAAAATCCCTTATTTGAAATCTATAAAAAAAAAAAAAAAAAAAAAGTTTTAAGTTTTAAGTAAAATGAAAAATTCTGCAGTTTTTTTTAATCATGTAGTATTTATTTGTTTTATGTTTTAAAAAGAAAATTATCTTTTAAAAAAATGGTACCATGCGTATGCTTAAGTTTTTTCAATTTTTTCCTTTTAATATATTTGCTAAAAGGTTCATTTTTTTTGTGTGATATAACCATTAACAGAAAAAATATAAAGTCAGTTGCTTTTAACAGCAATATAGAATACATAAATCTTTTTAAGCAAAACGAGCCAATTTTTCCCAAAAAAAATATACTTCCAAAAAAAAATGTAGGCTTGGAGAAAGGCACTAATAGGGGAACTGCAAGTGCGACAGGCAGCCACAGTAGCAATAATGGTAACGACACAGGAAGGAAATTTGAAAGAAACGCGGAAACGAAAGAGAGTACAAAGGGAGAAAAAAGGGGGGAACGAGCGGAGGATCAAACGGGAGAAACAGACTTGATAGGAGGAGAAAAGGTGAGCGAAAAGACCGATAAAAAGGCAAAAGCTCACGTAGACCATTTGAGAAACCAAACAGTTGCAAGAAAAAAAATCCATAACAGAGAAACGACCGCACCAAGCAGGCCACATTATGGTTACGCTAATGATAGTGTAAAAAAAGACGTATTCGCCGCATATCAAAACGGAAAGGGAGATCTTATGTCACAAATAAGAGGTAACCATGAGGAGCGGGAAAAAAAAGGTGCAATCGGCGCAGATCAAAATAGAAAGGCAGATGTTACGTCACAAATGAGCGATAGCCATGAGGAGGATGAAAAAAAAGGCGTATTCAGCGCAGATCAAAGTGGAAATGGAGACTTTATGTCGCAAATAAGAAGCAGGAACGAGGATGAGTCAATTAAAGAAAAGAATGTATATTTTGATAATATAGGAAGAGCAGTCGGAGAAAAGGATGCAATAAGTAAAGAGGAAAAGAACATTGAGAAAAAAAGAATAAATGAGAATATAGATGCTCACCATATGAGAGATCGGAGGAATAATGAAAATTTTATACCAAATGAACAAAAATATATCGTGAATACGTTGCATAACCCTTATTTTGATTTTAATTGGAAAAAAAATATGGAAAGGGAAATGCCTTATATAGGGAAAATTATCGAAAGGAATCACACGTACGAAAATGATGCCCCAGAATCGAGTGAACATGCACAAAATTGTGCAAAGGATGAGGATAATAATGTGCAGGAAGGGGAGAAAAAAAACGTTTTTGCGAAACAGGGCAAAGAAATGGTGGTGTATGTAGGAAGAGACTCAAACGCCCCGATGGAAAAAAGCAGAGAAGGAGAATCGAAGGGGTATAAGGATAAGGAACAACGGAATAGGGAAAAAGTAATGAGTGAACATATTGAAGAAATTATTCACGATGATGGGGATTACGATGAAGAGGAGCAGCGAGGAAATACAAATGATGAAGAAGACGGAGAGAAGGAGGAAGAAGAAGAAGAAGAGGAAGAAGAGGAAGAAAAAGAGGAAGAAGAGGAAGAAGAAGAGGAAGAAGAAGAGGAAGAATACGCGGAGGAAGAGGAAGAGGAAGACGTCGAAGAGGTGATAAATAGACATATAGAAGAAGTGGAAGAAATGGAAGTGTTTAAGTCGTACGTGAGTACCCAAAGTAATAGCTGTAGCAGCAGCGGTGAAAGCGTAGCAATAAGCGGAGGGGGCATCGATAAATCCCCTGCGATTACAAACGAAGAAGATGAGAAGGAGTATGGGAAACGAGACCGATTTTGTTACAGAACGGATACGGCAAATGTGTACGTAAGATATCGAAACGAACTGATCCTTTACAGTGAAAAATTGAAAGAAAACGAATTAAACGAATTTTATGATTACATAATTAAAAGTAGAGAATTAGTGGATATAAATTATAAAAATGAGTATATATTAAAAATGAAATATCATAAGGGTTATGATTTTTCTTTACATAATTTATATATAATAAATGAGCAAAAAGCAAGTGAAAATTTTTATAGTAATTTTGTGGCAACAAGTGATGAAGATGATAATGCAACATTTAAAGAATTGAATTATTATGCAGATTTAAGTAAATTAGATATTGACCCAATTATGTTTAAAGAATTATATTTAAAATCAAGTGTATGTGATGGAGAATATTTACCCTTAAAAAGTACATTAGTTGAAAAAATATGTTTTTTATCAAATCATTTAAAAAAAAATCCATATGTTAATAAGATAAAAATTACTAGCAAAAAATCTATTCTTTATCGTCTATTTTTAAATATAATAAAAACTTTTAAAAAATTATCTGTAAAACAATGTATTAAAAATGTAGAAGATTCGAATTTATTGGATATTCTCTTTTTGTTAAATGAAGAAATTGTGAAAGAATCCAAAACCGAATTTAATATAGGAAGATGTTTAAATAATATTATTGCAAGAAATAAACAATGGTATGAATTAATAAACTTTATAATTACCATAATGTTTGGATGTGCAACCTATCTAAAAGAACATTACTATCTAACTAATGAAGAAAAAAAAGAAATAATTGCCAAAGAACGTATAATCGATTTACCAATATTTGACTACCTCAACAATAACATTGTTGATATATTTGTACCTACGAATTTGGAATCAAAATTTGATATTGATTTGTTGAAAGATATTACAAATGCTCCTGAGGAAAGAAAAAAGTTATATCAGACTTGGTATGTTTCTTATTTATTTACACATAAAGTATATCTTATTAATAAAATGTGGAATATTATGAAAAAATGGGAAGCTTCTAGCTTTGTACCAAAACCATGGTATATAGATCATATAGGAAGTGTCCTTGTTCCACAGATAACTAATTTGCACCATATTGAAGAAGACAAATATGTCTTTTTTCGATATATTGATGAAGCTCAAATTTTTATGTCTCTAAGGAGAAGTAAAAAATATCCAATACCAAATTATGATAAGAATAATTTTCATTTGGTTGAATATATAGTTGCCTTTCAAGGAACTAGTAGTCCACTTATGTGGGTATTTAATTTGATTTATGAATTAACTCCATATCCCTTTTTAACAAGAGGAAGATTACACAAAGCTTATTTGTTTATTTTTAAGCAGGTTCTTATACCGTATTTGCATGTTTTAAAAAAGAATATACTAAACGAAATTAAAGACGAAAAATCAAAATATACAAAAGAAAATCCGTATGTTGTAATTTTTACTGGTCATTCGTTTGGAGCAGCTATGGCTCATATTAGTTCTTTTTATTTATCAAAAATTATTAATGCAAAAAATAACCCAAAGGTAAAAATATACGCAATTACCTTTGGAATGCCCATGTTTTATGATGATTTATATTGTGAAGATTTCCGAAAAAGTGCAGTTATCAATAACAACATAAGTATTGATTACGACCCTGTACCATTAACTATGGCTGTACCGGGACTAAACGATTTTCGGGATCCAGAAGAAGAAAAAAAGTCAAGCATCATTTTTAAGGTAGATGATTTGAAAACCTTAAATTATGATTTTGGCAAAAACATATTTAATGGCGGTGAACTCTTCAACAGTGAAAGAAACCAACCACGTTCCATGATGCACCTACTCACGAAATATGTTTTCAACAATAATATTTTCCTGGAATTAGGCGAACAGCACATATCGCAAACTCATTATTTCTTTTATTATGTTTATTTGACCCTCCTATCTGGATGGACAAACGAAGCCGAATGGGGTACCTACTTCTTAATTCCATTTTTCCTTTTCGACATTATCGATTTTTCACACAATGAACTGATGATAAAGTCGCAGGAAATGTATAAAAAGTATAAGGAAAGTTTACTGAAAAAATTACAAAATAACCAGAAAAATCAAAAAAACCAGAAAAACTCCAACCTACAACCCGTCGTGGTAAAGGAGTAGACAGAGAAGGAGAAGCGAAGAAGGGCATAGTACAATGTAGCACACACACCACTTGTCCCCACCCCTTCTCCTCTTCGTCATCGTCCTCTAATTCTTTTTTTTTTTTTTTTTTTTTACGTTATTTGCTACCCACTTTTTAATGGCAGAAATTCCTGCCCCTTCGTGAAAATAATTAACTCTTTCTTTTATTTGTATATAATTTTTTTACATGTTTTAATTGTTAACATTTTTATAGTTGCATAATTTTTAGTATAATTTTTAGCATTTTCTAACTCCCCTCAACGGGGCTCTTCAACGCGCCTTTCCAGATGGCCTTCCAGTTCGCTTCAAGCGAACCTTTCAATTTGACTTATACCTATTTTTTCATCGCGTTCTTCAACGCGTCCTTATATATATATATATATATATATGCTGACTCACTATTGACACTTTTTCGATACTATGCCCCTTTACAAGGAACTTTTTGTTCAAACAAATTGCTTAACGTAACAAACAAAATAGCATTCTTTTTTACTTTTCGAAACCAGTAATTTTTTAAATAAAAAAAGGAAAAAATGATGAACTGCAAATGCATAAATAGATTATAATGCAACGCAGCGGCAGTGACATTTAACAAATGGTAAATAGGAGCAATTAGCGCAAAAATGGTAAGCGATTTGTACGTTAAAAAATTTATGAATGCTCGTCATTCAATAGGAAATTTCAATTTTTTTTTTTTTTTTTTTTCCTATGAACATTTATTTTAAATGCGTTAAGTGTGCCTTTTTTTTTTCTTTTTTTTTTTTTTTTATGTTATTTTTTCCCCTTTTTTTCCGTTTTCCCCACTTTTGACCCCGTTCATGGCAAAACCTAACATTCAAACACCGTTTGTGCTAAAACGCTGCAGTGGCAAAATTGTGAAAATCGAGGTTAATTTTCTGCATGATAAAATGTAGTGACAAAAAAATGGAAACATAATTAGTTATTCATTTTGAATCAGTTCACAATTATGGCCATGTCAGGGTTTTGTGTCAATGTGCTTCATTTCAATCCCTCCGCCCCTCCTCCGTTTTTCTATTTTTTTTTTTTTTTTGCATTAATTGAAAATGGACAAAATGGAAAATAGAGAGCTCATGAAAGGTGTAACGGTCCGCATGGTAAAAAATGTGTTAATGACAATCATTGCTATAGCTCTTTTGATATTTATTTACAAGTTTATGAAATATAAAAGGAAGATTTCGGAATATAAGCGGAACAGGGAAATAAATGAAAAAATGAAGATGTCAAGAGAGAAAAAATTGCAAGAACTAGAAAAAGAAATGATAGCTAACAAGGAAAAGATGAAGGAACGAGTTAAAAAAGGAGAGGACGAAAAAAAAGACAAACAATCAGACGCATCAAAGCAAAGACCCGGTTCGACAGATAATTCAACATTTAACCATTTTAGGGACTACTCAAATTATTATAGGCCGTCCATAAGAAATAGGTTATGCAACAATTCTAAAATGCACAAACAGGAGCTTTGTTTTGCAGTTACGCATCCACTATCAACCTATACACGTACTTACTACTTACATGCCTATAAATACATACATATGCACATATATTGTATTTCCCATTTAGGTACAAAAATGCATCCTCTTGACGGTAGCTTGGATGAATTAGGGGGCACAAAGCAAAGGATTGAAACGACCTTTTTATGGGTTATTAAAAACAAGGAGGATAAGGAATTGAACCCTTTCTTAAAAGCTATTTCTTTTTTACTTGCCATTTTAAATCTCTCGTATTGTTTACCCCTCTCCCCAGTTATTTCTGTGCCCTGTAATTCATCCGTGATGGTATCCACGTCGAAGCGGTGTGCTGAAAAAAAATGCATACATGCATATGCATGTACATATACACACATCTCTATTTGTACATGCATTTGTATATGTATGTGAGCATTTCGGTAGAACAGTAAAAACTAATGATTTGCTCAATGATAAAATTCCCACTGGAATTCATGAGTAATGAAATGTTTTTATTTAGCTACGCGGTTGCAAAAACTATTCTG
The DNA here is from genome assembly GCA_900088485.1 of Plasmodium ovale wallikeri. Classification (NCBI taxonomy): domain Eukaryota; phylum Apicomplexa; class Aconoidasida; order Haemosporida; family Plasmodiidae; genus Plasmodium; species Plasmodium ovale. The sequence goes on along the minus strand of FLRD01000136.1, from coordinate 116,204 downwards.
TTTATTTAAATTTAAGTAGTAAAAAAAAAAAAAAAAAAAAAAAGAAGCATAACGCGCTCTCAAATGGATGTATATAAATATACATGCATATATATAAACCACATATATGTATACATATGTATATAATAATATAAGTATATACATAAAAGCATATATATGTATACATGCGTATATATTAACATAAGTGTATACATAAAGGCATATATATGTATACATACGTATATATTAACGTAAGTGCATACATAAAAGCATATATATGTATATATTCATGTATGTATTTTAATGCATATATAACAAATTTGTCTTTCTGAACTTGTAAATAAAAAGGAAAAGGGTATGTTTCATTTGCGACAATGTTTTTTTTGTTTTCTCCCTTTTGCAATGTGTTGTATCAAAATTGTAAAATGGAAAAAGGTCAATGTTGATATTAAAAAAATATATGTATATACGCTCACCTTGGGATTATTGCATGCTCTGCACGAAAGCGTGTTTATTATTAAGTTCCTGTTTTCACCTTGCGTAATTCTTGAAAATAAAAAATGAAAAAAGGGGAGAAAAATGAAAAAAATGAAAAATTGAAAAAGGGGATACAAAATTAAGAAAAACAACGAAAAAATGAAAAAAAATAATTTGATTAAAATATACCCTCATTGCGTCCTTCAAGAGCATGAAGGGAAAAATATTAAATAGGTACTTTTTAACTGTATACAACATGCACACACATTTAAAGAAATAAATAAGTATTTATATATATATATAATATGCCTTTGCATACATAAATATACATATGTATATATATAAAACAAATGATGAAAAAAAAAGATTAAGTTTTTATTTTTTAAATGCGAAAATACCTTGTAATTTTTTAATGTTAGCTTACATCTAAAAAATTTACACGTATGTTTTAATCTTATTTATGTATATTTATTCGTGTATATTTTTTTTTTTTTTTTTTTTTTTTTTTCTCAGTTCTCTTTTGTCAATTTTCCTTTTTAAAATTGTATATTAATTTTTAATTTTGTTAAATTACAAAGGATAACTTTTTTTTTTTTTTCTGACATTATAATTATTTTTCTCCTTGTTTTATATATATTTTTTTTATGTATGCGCTGTTTATTTCTTTTCCTTAATTATATTTTCAAAATAAGTTGATGTGATGCCATTACAAATAAATTATATGTTGAATTTATTGAAAAACGAAAAAAAAAAAAAAAAAAAAGAACAATGATTTAGTGTTTTCATTTAAATCTTAGACACATTGTAAAGGATTTTATATTTTGTCAGATGCAAATGTATCTTGTTATTTATTAAAATTGTTCTAAATGTTTTATTTTATTTAAAGAACAAAGTCAAGTTATATACATAGTAAAGAATTATGTACATGTATATTTAAGGAAAGTTACGCACGTATAAAATAATATATGCGAATATACGTGTATATGTATGTTTCAAAGCACCATTAAGATGCTTAAAAGAGATAGCTTATCCAATCTCCTTACTAAAGAAATAAGAAGGTTTTCGCAAAATAAGGAAAATTATAGTTATGACTGCGCCGAATACTTAAACTTGTGCCTAGAAGAATATAAAAAAAATATATATGATTTAGATTTAATAAATGAAAATGAAGAATGTATGCGAGAATTAGTAAATTATTATAATTATATATACAGGAATTATTATGAAAATGTCCTAAACGTTATTGAGAACAATCACAAGGAGAAGACATTCTCAAATGAAAGCTACGTTTTAAAACTCGACCTATTGAACAAACGACACATAGAAGCCCTATACAATATTAGCATTTTTAGCATTTCAGATAAACTTAAGTATTATATGCTTAGAGGCGAAATCAAAAAAAACAAAGACATTAATGAGGATGATAAAATAACAGAACAAGAAAGAAATAATGAAAACAGAACACTTAAGAAAAATATGTTTTCGAATGACGCCATTAAAAATAACGCTAATCTAAACGATTTTACACATAAAACGAAATATTTAGAGAAAAACTCCAAATTGTATACAAATGACGATTTATCATCAAACGATATGAAAAAGGAAGAAGAATTCGATATAATAAAGTATATATTTTATCTTATAAGATCAATTGAATATTCGTTAAGTTCAGAAAACGGAAATTTGTCATCATTTTATAATTGTCTGAAAATATATTTCTTCAGAGATACTGTCAATGAAAATTATTATAATAATATCTATTTATTAACCTTATGTTTACACTGTCTAGAAAATATAACCAGTAACATAGTTACATTCGACATAAGGGAAGTGGAAAATGAAGAGTTCAATTCGACGAATGAAAAAAATACAGGTTCTAATGCGAACATGCAAAGAATAAATAGCTTACAAGGGAACATCAGAAGAAAATACAGCAGCTCGAATTTTAGAAATCAGTCTTCATCAAAAGAAATTAACACGAATTTTCATCAAAACAGTGTAATTAATAGCAATAACAACAACAATAGCAACAGTAGCAGTAATAATAACAATCACCACAACGGTAACACACATTACTTGAGAACAGCGTCAAGAGATTACAGCTTCTTCAGAATATACAATAACAACATTTACTTTTATAAACTTTTTTTTTATATCTTGAATTTCTTAAACTTTTACCTAGAGGATATGATAAAGGATGGCTCACTGTTGTATTCCGATATGATGAAAGTGCATGCGGAAAATAATGTACGTAGGAATAGAAAAGAACAAATGCTAACATCGTCCAACGCATTAAGCGGAACTACAAATAGTACTTTATCATCGTTCATAGATGGAAAGGACGAATTGTTTTTTCTAGGTAAAAATAAAGTAACATATTGTAATATCTTACTGAAATGCTTAAACATAATTAATAATTTAATGAACTTAGATATTCTTAGGGAAAAGATTATGAATTCAAGTAATGATCTCAATGAGTTAAAAATATTTTTATCAAAGTACTACAAATATTTAAACGAATACGAGGATATTGAAGTATATAAACATTTTTACATCAGTTTGTACAAAACATATATATTCATTTTTCCAGAAGAATTAGAAAAAGAAAACTATTTTTCACCAATGCTACTATTTGAAAATATAGTCAATAATGGTAATATAATAAGAATGAGAACTATTGCAGACACACTCATATTTTGTTTTAATGATAAAAAATTTGTGTATTTCTTTGAAGAAAATATAAACATAACTAAAGTGCTTTTTATTTTTGTCACCTATTCGTCCAGGTTATTATCAAATAAACAGTATGAACTAATAACAAATATATCTTTTCTTTTTTATATTATTTTAATTAAATTTCCAAATGTGTCTATAACCATATTTCACATTTTAAATGAAAATAATGATTATATTATGAAATATAACGAAGATAAAAAATTTAATTCCATTTTCAACAACATAAATGAACATATAAATATGCTATTTTTATCAACCATCCATAAAAATAAAAATCTAGCAACCGTGATTTCTCTCATTTTTTCCAAATTAATACATTTATATTGCCAATTTTGTGCCAAAAAAAAAAATTTAGGTAGTGTTCAAAATAATGTGAATAATAATTTTCCCTATGGAACCCATTTAAACACAAATCATTACAGTTTAAGAAATTTAAACAGTTCATACATGAATGCAAATGGACAAAATGCAAATGCAACAGTGAGTAATTTGTCAAAAAATGCAAACCAAAATAATATGAATTATTCTTATGCATCAAATAACGAAAATGAAGGAAGTAAATTGTATAAGGAAATATTTTGTACTACATTTGATAATATAAAAACGAATGAGAGAAATACTGTTATAAAAGCCATATTAATTAACCTGCATGTAATTCCAGATGTGTATTCATCAAGTTCTATATTCCCAATAGAAGAAAATATTGAAAAAACGCGATATATAATTGTTATTATTAATTTCTTATTTACATTGATGAAAACAAAATTTTACGAGAACATACACGATAATACTTTTGAATACATAGACTATTTTATAGAACAACTAAAAAAAAGTGTCAATATGAAAAACATTAAACTAGTGTGTGGTTACATATCCCTTTTACTAAATTATTCATTAAATAAAAAAACCAACAACTTAAACGAAACAGCTGATTTAAAATCTAGTATATTTATAAAAAATATTCATTACAACAACCAACCAAATATTATTAAAATACATAAGGCTTTGTACGAATCAGGGGCACTAACGTTTTTGATATCTTCCTTGTACGAATCAAAAGACTCTCTAATAATTTATAACTGTGTTTATTCAATATCCTTTTTATTGTATAAAAAGTCCATTTTAGATTTCGACAAAAACATTGAACTTTCAAACATGAAAATAGCTATTTTAAATATAGTTAGACACTATTATAATTTGGATAAATATTTGGAAAATTATACTGAAAATTTTATTGACTATAAGGGCTTTTTAAAAGGAAACCCCAAAAAAAATTTGGCACTTCACGAAGATGATAGCTATAACACGTTGCTGAATAAATTAAATAAAAGAAATTCATACGAATATGACGACATAAATAAAAAATACTTATACGAAGAAGATAATAGATATTTAATGAATGAAAAGAATGATAAATATTTACTAAATCATATGAACTCAAACTACTCCCAAAATATGAATAAAAATATTACGAGCAACGAACATTTAGGAAATAAAAATGTGTTCCCTTTAAAATACCAGTATGCAAATACAAATTACGAAAATTCCTTTTTCCTTAATTTTGATAAAATTTTCTTTGAAACAGTAAAAAACAGAAAGAGTTCTTTTAATTTTTATTTTGACACCATTTACAACACACAGTATTTATTCAACTTTTTATTGCATAATTTCCTATTTTATTCCAAAGACGCAGATGAATATTCCAAAAAGTATTTATTAAACATTTTATTACACAATAATATAACGAGATCATCAGATATTAACTTTTATTCGAATAAAATAAAAAATTTAAGCTCTCAGTTTAATGAATCGCAATCTAGACTAGAACTTTATAAACAAGATCTTGAGAGATATAAAGATGTTATAAATGTATTAAATAAAGAAATAGAGGAGAAAGAAAATGCACATAATGCCCTAATTCAAAAAATTAGAAAAGAGAATGAAATAGAGATAAATAGAAAAATTCAAGAGAATAATAATCTGGAGAATATCATTTCTCAGAAAAATGATATAATAGATGAGTATGTGTAAAAATAAAAAATAAAAAAAATAACAAAATGAACAAAAATTCGTTAAAATAAAATAGAAAAAAATCCATGAAAATAAAATAAAATGCCTTTTTTTTTTTTTTTTTCTATGTATATATATAGACTACAAAGAAAATATGAAGAGGTATATTTACAAAAAAAAGAAGCTGAAGAAGAAAATGTAAACATAAAAAATAGGACTGTTTCAATGGAATCCCTATTAAAATCTCTTCAAACAAAATATACACAAATACAAACTCAAAACAAAACATTAAATAACAAATTAACCGACCAAACAAATAGAATTAACGAAGGAATAAGCGTCATTAATTCTCTCACAGTAATCAAATCAAAAATATATACTAAAGAAGAAATTTTTTTTTTTTTCTGGATTTTATACATTTTTTTTTTTTTTCTTAATATAGAGCGAAAATGAAAAATTAAAAACTATAGAAGAAAACCAAAACAATGAATTAGAAGGGACATTTAAGTAAAATACACTATTTTCCATTTTTCTTTTCATTGTAACAAATTGTTTTATCGTTAAAATAATAAATATTCACCCCCCTTTTTTTTTTTTTTCCCAATAGAAAATTGATTGTCGTCGTTAAAGAATTAAGTGACAAAAAAAAGGAAATAGATGAAAAAGATAAAAACATTAAAAAATATAGTAGCGATATACAAGAACTAAAATCCATAATAAACAAAAGTGACAGTGACTTAAAAGTAATTTGTTGAAAAAACATTAAAACGTTTTAATGTTTATAAATGATACATGTGCAGAATAAAATAATGTGTAATGAAAGTATGAAGAAACGTTATATCTCTAATTTAAGAAAGTTTTTTTAAGGGACATCTTTTATAATATACTTTTTTTTTTCTAGGAACAAGCTTTAATAATTGAAAATTTTACGGGATTAAACAAAAACTTAAGTGACGAATTAAATAATGCCAATAAAAACTTGGAATTATCAAAAAGATACATTATGAACTACGAAAAGTGATAAAAAAAAAAATAGAAAAAAAAAATATATACATATTCACGAAAAATTACAAAAATGGCAGAACAAATAACTACAACATTTGTTGCTTCTGTTTTTTCTTTAATAATTTATTGTGCCCAAATAATACATGTATTTCTTTACTATTTTAGGAATGAAGAAGAAATGAAAAATAGAATAATGAAGTTAGAAAAGGAACTATATGAGAAAAATGAAGAATGTGAAATAAAAACTCAAAAGCTAATTCTCAAAGAAAAGGTATGGCTTTTTCATTTTTATATTTTAACACACTTTATAGTGACATTACATAATTTTATATAATTATTTACATACTCATAAACATATACAAATTAAATATTATCTTTAATTTTAATTTTAATATAATTTTTTTTTTTTTTGCATTATAGGAATTATCTGATAAGGAGATTCAGCTTAAAAAAATTGCATCAGTTATTATTAATTAGTCTTTTTTTTATAGTTCTTAAAATTTATACATTTGCACATGATAATACTCCTTTTCTTTTTTTTTTTTTTTTGTTAGTAATATTTTTTTTTTTTCTTTGTATGCATTGATGCATTTGTTTGTCAAAATATATTATAAAATATTTCTATAAAATAAAATTTGCCTCAACTTTTTTGTATTTTTGGAGAAAAATATATATATCCATTTTGTGATATTATTAATAAAAGAGGATGACAGATTTTAAATTAAGAATAATGATATATAAATACTGTTAATAATAATATAAAAGAAAAGCTATTTCTGCACTACATAAATTTCGAATGAACATTCATGATGAATGTGATTTTTTATGTTGTAAAAATATAAAATTCTATTGTGTTATTTCAGTGTTTATATGTTATAACTAATACAAAATTATAAGGATATAAACGTTTTAGAGGCACATATTTAAAACATGCCTATTAATAATGTATATAAAGTATGAAACAAAAGAAGGTAAAAATTACGCCTAATTGTAGTATTGGTTGTCATAGAACATATTCACTTCATATAATTAGAACATAAAATGCCAAAACAAAGCATTATAATATATATGAAGAAGTAAATATTACATGTATTCAATTCGTGAAATTCACAAGGATGAATTTAAGAAAAATTATTTTTCACCTTTATTTACCTTGCATGTTTTCACCATACATGTGAATATTAATATTATTATTGTAGAATTACCTTATCAAGAGTTTACAATTTCTTGCTTTTCTACGTTTTACAACACAGTGGCATGCTTACACATATTTTCTGGTAACTTTTGTTTTAACAATTTCTGTATGTAATTTATGCATTTTTGAAGTTTTCATATATTAATTTATAATTTTTGTTTTTATTTGTAAAATTATATTATGGTGTAGGAACAGAATATAAGGAAAACCTGTATGGTGTGTTTTGTTATATTATTTTATTCTAATATCTTTCTCTGTACATTTTTAATAATACATTGAATATTGAAAATGTTACAATTCGCTAACGTTGTGAAATATAATTATACCTATGGTAATATTATTTTATTAACGAACACAGAAAATTAAAGAAAAAATTGTAATACATGAGAAAAATAAAAAGTATTAAAAAAATTTAGCTGACAAAATCGCAATTCAATAGAGCTAAAAAAATTTTGTTCCATGTTTAAAATATTATTCACAAAAAACAATGCACGTAGGATTGACTTTTCACATGTGCTCAAATTTTAATGGAAATCTTATGTGTAGAAGAGAAAAATGTACTATTCATTAACATTCATTCTTCTCATAGGCAAAACAGGAATGGAAAAAGTTAAAGGTTCACCATATATTAAGCATTTTCGAATTATGAACTATATAAGACATTTCTGCTATTTAAACATTTGCAATGCATAAACAAACATGGAACCCGGTAAACATTTTCTTTATGAATTTACACTAAAAAAATGTTTATGTTTTATTAAAACTGTGAAAAAAAAAAATAACGCAGACAAATTTGTAATTATTTGCTTCTGCTTTGGATAGAAATAATCCAAGGATATTCATTTTAATGTTTTCATTTCATCTGCTCCTGTAGTTCCCACATATAATTTTGTGCAGAACAAAATTTTTCCATATATATTATAATACAATTACTACGTAACTCGTGTATCGATTGACTAATATTTTCTTATATTCAAAAATATTTGAAAATATAAAAAACGTAGAATAATTATCGGAATGTATATCATTAAAACGAGAAATATTGTCATTACAATGTTCATTAATCTAAAAAAACATACCGTTTCACTTCTTTTAAATGTACTAAAAATAAAGTATTTTGCACTGAGTTTTCCACGGTATGCTTAACAATTCACAAATGCGGGTATGCTTTCAAATACAAGTAAAACTTCATATTGTCTATATATCACAAAGGTTGATAAAGTATCTATACAATCATAATTCTAATTTTATAATAATTATAAATGAAATTTTTATAACTACACAGAATGACATTTACTTTATATTGTTATTGTGCATAACATTTACATAACGGAGCGAAGAAAAACTGCAAGATAGAGAATGTTCCCCTTTGTTTTAGAATTGATAATTACGCATGCACTTGCAAAGAAACAATTTATGTTGTCATCTAACTTAATAATTGTTTATGTAAATGTAATACATGAATTTCCCCCCCCCTAATTTGTGTCTTTAAAATTATTAAAAGTTCGTATTTTTAGTGTTTCATTAATCCTGCGTAACACAACTAAAATATTTGTTCTTATGAAAAAATGTTATTTTTACAATGTAAAGGGGGAAAACAAATGAACTTTTTGAACGCATGCAGAATTTGTTCTTTCAAGTATATTCTATACTTTAATAGATCATATATTCATTTGAATAATATAAGTAGCAGAATATTTTATTAACAATTTAAACTAGGAAAATAGTTTAGTTTCTTTATTTATTGCTATATTTACATGCATATAAGGCTAGATTGATCTAAAAATATTATAAAATGGATAAAACCCATGTATCTAAGAGAACTGCTACAAAAAAAAGGGGAATTTCGTAAATGTTCCAAAATGTATATAATTAAAATTACATCTTGTTAATTTTAAAAAGGAAATTATGTAAAGCGATATTCATGCACATTTTAATAAATTGTAAAAAGTGTATTATGTTAATGTCTATGACCTGATGCAAAATGAAAATAAGACATAATCTTTTTTGCAATAGCACGTTAAATTTCAGTAAAATTAGAGCAAAGTATTTAAAACGGCAAACAACTACCCTTAAATAAATGAAGTTTTACTGTAGTGAGAATGCAAACAAAAAATGTTAATAATACTACTGGAAATTTCATTACGGTTCTTCCTGTTATGTAATACCCATATATCAAATTTTTAATTGCTGCAATAATTTCCTAATCATTAACGTACATTATTACTAATTCTGTTATAAACTAAAACATGTCCATCGATATATGCTTAACTCATTATTTCCTTTACTGTGTTACATATAATAATATTACTCAAATAATTTTTGTACCATACATCATTCATTAAATGTAATTCGATTTATTAATCAATAATTGTTTTATTATTTATAGATTAACTTTTTATATTGTCAATAATTTTATATAGTATTGGCAAAATGCCTTATTGAATTTAGGTTAAAAATTATAACTAAATTTTATTTATAATATTATAAAAATACTTAATTCTTATTAATTTAAAAAAATATTAATTTATCCATATTTAAATAATATAATAATTAAATTACTGTTGTGAATTAATTAATTTTAATATAATTTTATTTAATTATTAAATTAAAATATTGATTAATTTAATTATAACATTATTTAATTAATAAATGAAAACAAATTAATTTAGTTATAATATTATATAATTAATAAATTAAAATATTAATTTAGTTATATTATTTAATTAATAAATAAAAATATTAATTAATTTAATTATATTGTTTAATTAATAATAAATACAAATTAAATTAATTATAATGTTATTTAATTTATAAATATAAATATTTATATTAATATATATTTATAATTTTTATTTAATAAATAAATAAATAAATAAATAAATAAATAAATAAATAAATAAATAAATAAATAAATAAATAAATAAATAAATAAATAAATACATATATATATTAATTATTTTTAATTATTATTTTTATTTATTTAATATATATTATTTCAATTGAATTAATTATTAAATATATACATTGTTTTAATTTAATTAATTATTAATTAAAACTACATATATTAATTTAATTGTTAATTATATTATGTTATTTATTTGTAATTACATTAATAAATGATTTTATTATTTGATTAATATATTTATTATTCATTATTCAATTAATTATATATAATTAATACACACATAAATTACTTTATTACTTTATTATCATTTATAATCATAATTATTTTATTACAATGTTAAAGAAATAACTTATTTTTAACTTTATAATTATTATAAATCATTAAAAAGTTAACTAAATATATATTAACATTATTAAAATTAATTAATATTAATTATAATGTGTATATTCTAATATTATTCCTTTTATAATGTAAATTATATCATTATTTAACAATTTAATAATAATATATATAATAACTAAATATTTAATATATATATTTAAGCATCATAAAAATATCCTTTAATATATTTGTTATTTTATTTTAATATTTAAATATTTATTTTTAATTATATTTTAATAAAATTTATTATAAATAATAATTAATATAATTAATGTATAATTATATGTAAGAATGAATTTTAATTCGATATTAATTATTTTATTTAATGTTTAATTTTTGTTTAAATATATATTAAATTAACTCATTTATATATATTATATAGTAAAAAAAAAATATTTTTATTCCAATATTTATATTATATAATCCTTTAATTGTAATATATATTTTTTAATTAATAATAATTATATATTTATATATTATTATATTAATATTTAAATATATATTTATAACTTTTTATTTAAATATAATATTAAAATTAATTTAATAACACTTTAATTAATAGTTTAAATATTATTATATTTTTATTTCTTTATACTTTTAATTAATTATCATTATTATGTAATATATTATTATTTTTACATTAATTAATATAATTTAAATTGCATTTAAATGATATAATTATTTATTAATATGTTTAATTTTATTTCTGTGTCATTAAATTACTACATTTTATTAAAATTTAAATTAATATTTATACTTTTATTTTAATATTTTAAAATTATTTTATTCTTAAAATAAATACTTTATATTTAATAGTGTATCATAGTTGAAAAGTTATTTTATAATATAATTATTTTTGCGTTTAATTACATAATAATTAATTTAATATGTATTTCTCAGTAAAATATTTAATTATTAACTATATTATAATATTAGTTTTTTTTTATTTAATATATATACGTATATATATATTTGTATTATATTTATTCTGATATCTATTATATTATAATCAATAATTTGTTTATTTAAAAATAACTTTATTTAAATTATTTTATCATAAATAATATTATATTTATTTTTTTTTCCATTATTTTTAGTAAAATTAAATTTATGTATATTTTTAATTAAATTATTTTAATTTAATTATATTATAAAATTGCAAAAATATTATTTTTATACAATTTAAAATAATAAAAATGTAATATAATAAATTAATTATTTTTAAATTTAATTGTAATTAAATTAAATTATAATAAATAAATTATTTAATTTTATATTTATATATTATTTATTAAATAATATTTAATTATGTGTATTTATTTTAAATAAATTGTATTTAATTTTATATTTATATATTTAATTAAATTAAATTTAATTTAATTTGTATTATTTATTTAAATAAATAACATTTTTTTTTTATCTATTTGTATTACTTTATTTGTAAATGATTATTTTTAATAATTTAATTTATTTAAAAATATATATTAGTTATTTTATTCTTTATTTTATTTACTTATATTGATTTACTTTTATTTCTTTTGAATTATTTTTTATTTTTCTATTTTTACTGCATTATTGTTTGTCCTATTACACATATTTAGTGAATTAATTTTTATTTCTATTAAATAGATATTAATATATTATATTTTGTTTATTTTTTTATGAATTGACATACGTATATTATATATTTATATTTTAGTTGTTGAAATTTTTTATTTTTTACTTTTTATATATAATACTATCATTTATACTTTATAACATTATTTTTTTTTTCTTTAGAAATGACAATACTATGTAATATGCTTTTATTTGTATTCTTTTTTTTTTTTTTTCATAAATATAAAAAATTTATTTTATTAAAGTTCTTATAGTACAATGAAAAAGTGTAATAACATTTCATTAAGTGTTCATTATTATTTCATTATAATTTTATGTATCATTTAAGCTCATTTGCAGACAAGATAAAACTTATCCTAAGTAATATGTTTATATTAACTTTGATATAATTGAAATAGAAAAACAATTATAAGCAATGAATGTTATGTAACTATTATGTAATGACATTTCACTTATTCTTGCTTTTATTTACTTATATTTTTGTTTTTTTAGTTAATATTTGTTAAAATACTATAAAAGGATGAAATATCCTAAAAAGTTTTGGAAAACCATAAAAGTAAAATTTATGACATTTTATGTTGTAAAAGAGTTGTAGAATATATTTATAATACTATTTTTGTATTATCTACTGAATGATATATAATTTAAAGAGAATATATTGCACAAAATGATGATTAATAAACTACCTGACATCATGTTTTCTGTTATATAATGCAATTTAACGGAACATTAATATTCATTCTTGATACATTAAAAAAAAGCAATTTTGAAAAATGTATTTTTTTTTGAAAATAATTAAAATCAGGCGACACTTGTATTAAGATAGTGTAGAATGCAAATAAGGCCCTGAATTGAATCCGTGCACACATATATGTTAAAAACTACTTTTTTTCTTTAACATGAAATTTTTATTTTAATTAATAATATAATTTTTTAAAAAGTGGAGAAAAATGGATTTACTGTTTTGATGCAAACATCAACATTTTTTAATCTCCGTACTATGTAATATAATAAAAATTTACGTCTTCTTTATCACTGGTATGATTCCATCTCGTGCATCAAATACTTTGCTCCCTAATTATAAGGAGGGAATTTTGCAGTAAGGGCATTTATAATTACTCTATATGTTAATTATAAACGTTTTAAAATTGTACTTTCTGAAATCTATGTAAAATACCTCTCTCGCAGGATATATAATTTGGAATACATAGAAAAATAATGCATAGATAATATACTTTAAAAGGAGCAGGAATGATATATTTAAAGCTATTTTCCTAAATTAAAAATAAAAAGGCTATGAACAACATATTTACAACACAATAGGATCATATACATATAATACGTGCTCTAATTTTTATAAAATATTAATAATTATCTAAATATAAAAACGGCGGAATTGCTAATATTTTTTTTTTTTACCTGGAAATTCTAGTATTTAATTTTTGGTATGAATAAATTATGTTAATAAAATTGAATATACAGATTATATACTGCACAACTAATACAATTTCTACATGAATTAAGTACATCTCTGAAAATATCTGTTCATATTATAATGCATATATTCTTTTTTAGACACACTGAATTCTTTACAAAATTCCAATTAACACTTCTTTGGACTTCAATTCTAGATAACTTTTATATTTTGTTATAAACACAAAATTTTCCCCCAATTAATATTTCAATTTATCAGATGTGTCATTCTTAGATTAACCTTAAAAAAAAAAAAAAAAATACCATAAATGCAAATATACACTGCACATACTACACACATTTATAATTTATATATAAAAGAAAAAAAATTTTTAATATTGTGTATGTAAACACACCTTATTATTAATTTAAAACGAAACACCTTTTAAATATATTATAAGTCGTTTGCGTTTTTCACTTATACTGTAGTAAATTGAAAAAAAATAAACTACTAACATAAGTAACATTCTCCAAACTACATAAATCATAGTTGTCTGATAGCAAAAGGCACCTTAGCATTTCTATAATTAGTTCACTTGTTTTAAATAATTGTAAGAAAAACTATCCGTAAATAAAGTGAACTTATTGGTAAATTATGTCATAGTAGACCTGTGTAAACGGTAGAAGTGTCAATACAACTAAAATCCCCCCACAAAACATTAAATCAATATCACTATCATGTATTTTACTGTCACAAAACAATGAAAAAAGGTTATATGATGCTATTTAAGTGTATGTTATTAAAAAAACCAATAATTTTACTAAAACAATAAAAATTCACAAACTTTGAATTATGTATAAAACGTTAATATAATCTTAATCTTTCAAATATTTTACATGTTTTAGTTTATAGAACGTTCAACATTCCTTACATTTTTTATTTTTTCTAAACGAGAAATGTTTTATGTTAGACACTAATAAAAACATTATTATTTTTATTATTTTAATATTTGTTAATTAAACAACTATATAATCCAATAAAATAAAAATATATTACTGAAGACTGCATTTACAAGAATAATACTTATTCCTATATTAGTGTGCACTCGGTAGGATGCAGCAACAAGTTTTACATCAACATACTGCTCTTGTCATACTTGAAATAACAATACATAATCTTTATTCTCGAAAATGTTATTCATATTATACTATTTAATATTAAAACTGGATAAATTATAACCTTTATGTTTCATAGAACTAGGTAAAAAATTTATTTGTAGACAAAAGGTTTTGTTACATATTGTACTTTTTCACGAAGCTCCATTTACAGATTGAATGAAAAATAAAAAAAATTAAGTATTTTAATATAGTTCCTACATTTTCATGCAAATCCTTTGATTCTTTTTTTTCGTTTTACGTCTTTTTTTTAACCTCTTATAATTCCACATGAAGCATCTAATTCTTATTCTCGTTATTAATTTCGTTAAATAAGTTTAACCTTGCAAACAGTATTAAACACACGAAAACTCATTTTATATGAATAGGATGAGTAAAAATAGTGTGTCAAAAAAAGAGTAACTGCAAAAATTAAGAAACACTCACAATAATAAACATAGCAATGACAATTTTCATCAGTCGTCGGAAATCATAAAATATTTACTTCTTGCACAATGGATATGCAACATAAGTTACTAAAATTTCAGTTTATGACAAAATTTAAAATTTCTTTTAATTGCTTTCTCAACTTAAGTTATTTTTTCACTTCTCAAATTTCCAAATATTTTTAACTGAAATTTTTTGGTAATTTCACAATGAAACTACTTTATGATGATTTCGTAGTAGGCAACATCTTTAATAAACTGTAAATGACAAAATTGGAATATATAAGAATTCTCTCAATGCAGAATACTTATTTTAAGTTAAATAAAGGGAAGCCACAGAATAATCCATTTTCTCTAAAGGTAATTACAGCATTTAGGCGAACAGTTGTTTTCTTTTTTTATGTTATAGTAGGACAATTCATAGAAGTGCAAAACGGAGAAAATTTTCCTAGGGATTTAAGTTAAAACTGTTTTAAAGTTTTATTTTTTCATTAGCAAAAATGTAGCTGACCAATTTATTAGTAATAAAAAGTTAATTTGCATTTTATGTAAACACTTGCATGTTTCTTGGGAGGCATGAAAAAAAGGGAAAAATGCAAAAAAATTTTCTGAATAATTTAAAAATGTAGACAGTAAAAGAAAAAAGAAAGAACAAGGATTGTGAAAAAGAATTATTTTTTTCAGTTTACCTGTAGTTTATTAAGAGCATACATAATTATCCCATTTTTTCAATGGAAAGGGAAAAGAAAATGTATGTAATTCACCATATTTCTTTACGCTTGCTCGATAAAATGTGTTAATTGTTGAATATAATGCAGAATGAACTTCATAAAAAAGTTAAAATTTAAGAAGAGTTAATTTTTTTTTCCGAAATTTTCATTTTGAAAAGATAAACATACGCATACGTATATTTTATTAGTAAAACTTCATGTATAAATACAACTGCATATAAAAATTGTTTTTATATGAACACATTTAATAACACTTTCTTTAACCCATTCAGTTTTTTTTTTTAAATATTTATAAAAGAAAAAATTGTATTTATGTAAACGAAACACATACAAGGTTAAACAAATGTATTTTTTAGACAAATAGAACTAAAAAAAGGGGATTGTAAAGAGGAATTCTACAATATATACTACACATATATATACATGTGTTCATGCATATATATATAGGTAAAATATGCTACTTCAAAAAATATTTTTGTAAAAAGAAAATTAATTTTAAACATACATTAACAAAGGGATAAACTTCTAAATTTTCTTTTTTTCTACGATTAAAAATTAGTATTTTAGCGATTTATTCCTAAATAGGTATGATAGGCCTTTATATAAATTGTAGGAATATTGATACTTGTTATCTAAAATATCTTCTTTATAAAACTTAAAAATATCTACAATGGAATTCATTTCTAAGAAGAAAGGGGGGGGTAATAACAGATATATATATATATATGTATGAATTTTTGGTCCTCATAAATGCTATAAACAGGGAAATACACGTGAAAACACAAAGCGAATTTCAGCCTTACCGTAGAGAAGGTGGTGTAGAGGATCATATAGTTCATTTATTTTGATAAAGTTTAAAAAATCAAATAACACATACGACAAGGAAACTATAATTGACGATAGCTTTCTGATAACTGATACTATAACACTTTTACAAATAATGCTTATTGCAATTGACCACAATGCAACCCCTTTTAAATAAATACAAGTTAGCACAATAGTATCCTTTAATTTATTTATTGTATGTTTTTCCAGTACATTTTTCAGTTCTAACTTTTCTTCAATGGAATAAACAGTTTCATCATGATTTAAAATGTTTATATATTTTCTCAACTGATTAATTAAATCTTCTATACACAATATACAGGAATCAATATACGCATTCCAAAATTTGTTATCCTCAAATAATATGGTATTTATTGGGTTATTTATGTGACTTAATATATTTATCTCATCTTTATATTTTAAACTTGCATTAATCAGTATTAATTTTTTAAATAACAATAGTTTTAATTTCGTTTTTTTATCCATATTTGTTATCTCGATATTATTTCCCTTTATTCTGTAACTGATATCTTTCAGGTAATTATATATACATGTAACGACAAAGAATTCATCATGGTAAGAACATTGGTTGTGCATTGGAAATTTGTTTAATGATGTAAGAACTTTATAATCATATTTATTAAATATGAAATTAAAAATTATAAAATGATATTCTAATATTGCTGTTATCCATATTGACGAAAATATAGACACACAATATGAAAAATTGCTAAGGACATAAATGTTTGATAGGTTGTATATCTTTGGCAAACTCAATATTACGTCAAAAGGGTGTGTCAGAATACTTACAATGATGTTAAAACTAATGCTATTAATTATTGTTAATAAAATGTCAACAACAAAGCTCAACACATATGAGAAAACGAGTGGTATTACATTCAAAATTATCCCCTAAAAAAAAAAAAAAGGAAAAAGTATTTATGCACTCACGTGTACGGATATATATTGCACTATTAAATCTTGCATTACGTCAGTTCTAAATTTTACAAAATTGTAAAATTAATAAAGAAAGCACATGGAAAATACACAAAAACTAGAATATGATATGAAATAATATATTTTTAAACCTTCTGAATTAGCTCAATTATGTTCTTGGTTTCCGAGTTTATGCAATGTTGGAAATCATGAATACCCAATTTTCTAGCGTTAAATCTTCTTTGCAATATATACCTTCACAAAAAGATAAAAAATATATACGTATATAATATGTAAATGTCAGTATAAATTAGAACATATTCGCGAGCTCAGTTTTATTATTCTTATGTCTCTATCACTTTACAATAAAGGAAAAACTGCTCAATGTATATGCATAATTCCATTTTTTTTTTTTTTTTTTTATTAAAATGAAGATTTTTTCTATTGTCATCTTTTTTAAATAATACAGATATGTGTTATTTTCAGTGCTTGCATGTTTATCATTCATATGTGTTATTTTCTTTATTTACACATGTGTATTTATACACATATAAGTATTCGTTTGAACATAAAGTTCAGGAAATGCGCGTAAAAAGTGGTTAATATATGCTTTGCTCTTACGATATAGACGCCACGTATAATAT
The DNA here is from genome assembly GCA_900088485.1 of Plasmodium ovale wallikeri. NCBI lineage: Eukaryota > Apicomplexa > Aconoidasida > Haemosporida > Plasmodiidae > Plasmodium > Plasmodium ovale. The sequence goes on along the minus strand of FLRD01000136.1, from coordinate 97,746 downwards.
GTCATATATATTGTTTCCATAGTCCCTTGAAAAAACAGTTTTAGTATAAAATATACTGTAGAAGGTCAGTATTACACATATTACATTTAGAAAATTCCATTCTTTGTATTTATAATCTGGAAAAAAAAGAAAAAAAAAGCATATATTATAGGCATAAATATTATAATATGTTCAAATGCACATGCACCATGTATATATAAAATGCGACGAAACAGTAATTTTTAATAGTAATGATATTTCAAAGATGTACATACTATTTAAACTATGCTCCTTAAAAAAAATCAATAACGATAAGGTTAAACATGATGGTACGGAGCTAACAAATGTTCCTCTTAATAAGTGTGCTACAATGTTTAACTGGTCTAAAAATAAAAAAAAATTAACGTTAAAATGAGAAGGATTCATACGTATTTATTCTCAATCAACACATTTAAAAAAACAGTATATAAAAGGCTGACACTAGCATGTGTCGCTTTGCATATGTATTTATTTTTTCTTTTTATAAGTCCATACGATTACTGTCTCTGCTTATGATGTAATTGTAACATAGTGATATAATTAGATTTAAAATACTTATTAACAGTAAATGCTTAGTTAGAACTTTTATTATCGATTTTAATATAAATTTTATTTTTAAATTTATTCTAGCATTGTAATCAGTATTTAATCCCATGAAAATCATTATGTAGAAGTAACAAAAAAAAAAAAAAAAAAGAAAAATTTTTTCAAAAACTGTTTGCTTTTAAAAACGATAATACGTATAAAGAAAAAAAAAAAAAAAAATCCTTTAAGTGTTATTTTTTCACATATTTCATCTATCATTAGGTGTTTTTTTTTTTTTTTTTAATATTATTCACATTTAAGCAGTTTATGACAGTTTGATTTTCATTTTCACATTTTTCTCTTTATGGGTTTTTGCGTTTTGAATTTTTGAAAAAATGATTCTCTTGATTTGAGGTAAATAAACATTTTCATAAATGCATAAATTTTTTTTTTTTTTTTTTTTTTCAAAGTTAAAATTTGTAAAATAAACGTTCTTCAAAAATTACACGTAAATGTAAATAATACATATAAATTTTTTTTAATGCTCACAGTCTCAATGTAAAAAGGTAACTAAAAATAAAAATAAGCTGAAGATGCGAAACAAATGTTAAAATAAGGGAATAAAAATGGAGCTACATGGGTGTAAATATATGTATATGCATACACTTATATATAGAAAAAATTGCTAATTTATTGAGAATAATGACATTTATTTGTAAGAAAGTATTTTTTTAAACATGTAATATAATTCTTAAGAAAAATGCTTTTTTTTTTTTCGTGAAAATGGTATATTTGATAGTGAGCTCATAAAGTTCTTAAAAACATGCTAGAGGTTTTTAAAAATTGAGAAAATTCAGCAAATATAAAATTACTAAGTAGGTTCTTTAAGTATGCACGCAAGTAGGTTCTCAAGTATCGTGTAAATACGCACGTAAGCATAAACATACGGTATGTATAATTATTTGTGCTATTTTTCCAAGGTGGACTGTGCACAATTTTTTGGTGAATTGGGCGTCGTAATTTGATTTTCAAATTTGTTAATTTTGTTTTTGCGAAAAGTTGAGATCATTGCATTTTTTCAAAAGGTGTAAGTACAAAGAAGTTTTATGACTTCTTTTTAAGAAATATTTTACTTTATCAAATTGGACACTCACATTTTTTGTTGGCATTGTTTGTGAATACACATGGTCAATTTTATCATATGTAAATTCCTTGTTAGAGAGGTTTGAAAAAAAAAAAAATATTGTTTAATATATTTTTTATGGAAAAAATTGTCTGTCAACTGGGTTGAATTTTTTCTTTTTTTAATTTTCTTTTAGCAACGCATATTTTTTAATCGTAAAACTATTATACACAAAAAATAAAATAAAAAAGAGACTTTGTTGTATGCGCACATAAATATGCATATAAATAAAATTTCCAGCTTTCTGAAAAAACCTCAAAAAATTAGTTTGCAACAAACCTTGGTTATTTAACTTATTATTTTATTCTTTTTTCAAAAACGAAGCAAAACTTTGAATTGCATATATATACGTAAATGCATATGTGCGTATATATATATATATATATATATATATTGAGTACACATACGGTAGTATACTTCCTTTTTGAACTTTACGAAGCTATCACATAAAAACTGGAATAGCTAAAATTATTTTCATGAAATCAGATTTATGAAATTATCCAATAAACATTTATACGTAAAAAGGCACAGTATAAGGAAGAAAAAACGAAAAAGAGAAAACGTAAAAAGGGAACTTTTTAATTAACAAACAGTAAACATGAAAATGGAACGCAAACAATAAAGGAATAAATGAGTTACAAGTTCAAGAAGTTTATTCATGTATATTCACGGCGCGTACATGTTTTTATGCATATACGGACACAGACATATTTACATGCACGCATGTATCCTTGAGTGTTTTCCTTAACCCAATTTATGATTATTTTTGCGAAATTGTTAGAGAAAAAACCATCTTGAGAAATTGAAGAAGGGTCTTATATTTACTCCTCCACGCCCGGTTACATGTACATACATAACATCAATTATATTTTTTTAATTTTTTTTTGCATATATCATAAAGTAATTGCCTTTACTGCAAGCTAAGTTTGTAAACAGCAGTTTCTTTTGTCAAGGACATGTTAGCGTAAGTGCGGATTTATGTCGAACACTTGCATGGGTGTAACAGAATAAGAGGCTTATTCTTAGGCATCCACACGAACACGTAAATCTACAGCGTGAACGTGCACGTGCATGTGCACTTGCACCATACACACAGGTACACTTAAACCTAAGTATAAATCGCACACGCTTATATACACATATATAAAAAACCACTGCACACTCGAGCGGTGACCCGAAAATTGCTAGTTCTTGCGAGTAGACAGATAGTACAATGGAAAACATCGAAACGACCGAAATGAATGAAGAGCAGATATTGTGCCTGTACGTAGATACGAGAAAGTATCAGAAAATGCTGGGTGTATGTTTTTACAACTATTTGAAATATGAATTTTTAATGACTGAATTTATTGACAATGGATATTTTACTGCTTTAGAATCTTTATTTATACAAAAGAGACCATATAAATGTTTTTTCAATAGCACAAATGATTTAGTTGATGATGAGAGACTCTTAAATTTATTTAAAATTTGTAATATACAAGCAGTTGCTTTGGAAAAAAAAAAATATGATATAACCAATTTGAAGGAAGAGTTAAAATTAATAATACCACAAGATGATGATGTTCGAAATTACGATAAACATTTGGAATTAGAACATGCATGTAAATGTTTAATGGTATTAATAAATTACTTAAAAGTGAAGGAAAATCAGGATATACATTATCAGTGTACTATTAATATACATAATATGGATTTATATATGAGGTTAGATAAAGCAGCAATCACTGCACTGAATATTCTTCCAAATAAAAAAAATATGAAAAGTTATAATAGTAATAATACAAGTTTATTAAAATTCTTAGATAAATGTAATACATCTGTTGGATCGAAAAAATTAATGTCTTGGTTAACACAACCACTGACAAATGTTGCTGAAATTAATAGAAGATTAAATATTGTAGAAACATTTATAAAAGAAAATGATATACGTAATAGTATTTTTTGTAATTACTTAAAAAGGATACCAGAATTAGATAAATTAAATCATTATTTAAAAGAGATTAATCAAAATAATGAAATTAGAATAAATTCTAAATATAATGAAGAAATGATTCTAAAAGATATCGTAAAACTTTATTATGCTATATTAGATTTTAAGCAAATTTATTTTTCTTTAGTGTCTATTGAAGGAAAACACAAAGAAACGGTAAGAGAAATGTTAATTAACCCATTACATGAAATACTGAACAAGTTTGCTAAATTGTTAGATATGATCGAAATGACCATAGATCTACAAGAAATTGAAGAAAACAAAACTTATTTAATTTCTAAAAGTTTTGATTCAGAATTAGAACAAATATCTAATGAAAAAAATGCATTAATGAAAAAAATAAAAAATCATAAAGAAGATGTTGAAAGAGATTTATTTTCAGATAAATGTGATAGACGTTATAAGAGAGCAAATCGAGAAGATATTAGACTGGTTGATTGTAATACAAATGTATTTTTATTTAGAGTATCTAAAAAAGATTGTTCCATAGTTCAGCAACAAAAAAAAATATATTTATCAGTACGTATGAATAAAAATGAATTTTTATTTACTACTAACATGTTAAAAACATTATGTAAGAAGTATGAACAATGTTTAAATATTTACAACGCATTACAGTTAGAAATAGTGAAAAAGACTATATGTGCTGTATCTACCTACACACCTGTGATTGAAAAGTTTATCGATGTAGTATCTACATTAGATGTGTTAATATCCTTCTCTGTTGTTTGCTACAATTCACCTTTCTCCTATGTTAGACCAATCGTAGTGGAAAATGGAGAAAATGTTATTATGAAAAAATCAAGACATCCATTACTCGAATTACAGCATAATTTAAATAATTTTATACCAAATGATATTCATATGAATAAAAAAAATAGCAGATTAATCATAGTAACAGGACCAAATATGGGAGGTAAAAGTACATACATTAGACAAACAGCTATAATATGCATATTGGCACAAATAGGTATGTTTGTACCATGTGATTTTTGTGAAGTTCCCATTTTTAGTCAAGTTATGTGTAGAGTAGGTGCGTCCGATTTTCAGTTAAAGGGTATTTCAACCTTCCTATCAGAAATGATAGAAGCATCAGCAATTGTAAAAAATGCTGACAAAAATTCTTTCATCATTGTGGATGAGTTAGGTAGGGGCACATCTACCTATGAAGGATTAGGTATAAGCTGGTCTATTGGAAAATACATTCTAGATAATATAAAATGCTTTTGTTTATTCGCCACCCATTTTCATGAAATATCGAATATTGCTTACCAATGTGAGGGGGTTATTAACAGACATGTAGAAACTACCATTGATCAGAAACAAAAAAAAATTTGCTTTCTCTACGAAATTAAAGATGGCCCTTCGAATAAAAGCTATGGTGTAAATGTTGCTGAAATAGCTAAGCTACCGAAAAACGTCATTCAAAAGGCATATGAAAAAGTAGAAGAACTTGAATCAGCAGAAAATAAATACTATTTAAAGGAAAAGCTAAACATTGATACGTCCAGCAGCACCAGTGAAAATTATAAAAACAAAATTTCCAACTACATGAAAATTAAAGATGAGATCCACTACTTGTTTTCTGCTAACGACGAGCGCGAATTCTTGACTCGATTCATGTCCAAAAAGAGCTACTTCAAGGAACTCGTTATTTAGTGCGCAACTGTTTATATGCGTTCGCAGAGGTGTGCACGTGTGCGAACTCACTTTCGTAAATTTCTTTCCCCCATTTAGGTAATTTGCCTTCAGTATTATTCATGAACAGGTATGCACACAAAATTTGCGTTCACGTCCCCCTCCCCCTTTCTTATTTCCTACAAGAAGCGTATATATATTTTTGCAGATTTTTGAGACTTACGTTTTTGCATACACCTTTCATATTTTGCGCTCAAGTGTAGCTACTTTTTTTTTTTCTAAAGGACATATTTTATTACAGAAAAAAGGAGCGCATGGGGATCGAAAACGAAATGCGTGACTATGATGTATCAAAGCATTTCACTTTTTTTTTTTTTTTTTTTTTTTCCGTTTCGCATATGGTAAAAGTCCTGTAAGCCAAGGGTAAAATTTCGTTTTTCCTCGTCACATTTGTAAGGCTTACTATATTTTTCGCATACCTTTTATACGGACTATTCTTCGATAAAACAATTCGGATTTCGCTTTGCACGAAAGGGGTTAAAATGTGACTTATGCATGCGTTGCGTGGGTGTATAGTTCACGTATTATTCGTATATATATATATATGTATACATATATATGCACGAGGAAATGTTAGGACAAAACAGTGCAACATATGGACATGGTGAAACAAGGACAATTTTCCCTAGTGAAGAAGCAAAATGGAAAGAAACGTGGCATTTGTGAACATTTTGATAAGTTCGTTGGCTAAAAGGGAAGAAGTAAATTCAATAATGGTTGTAGCCTTTTTCGCAAAATAAGAATACTACGAAACTTCAAAATTTGTTTTACTTATTCTACATATTTTCAAAAAAAAAGAAAAAAAAAAAGAGTGATAAATCAAGCGTTTTTATGAAGTATCCTTTTTCCATGTTGACGCATTCATGTTGTGCGTGACCGCTTAACTTTTACATATTTTTTTGCAGTAATAAAGCTTACCGTAGCCCAAAATTTGGGCGTACATATATGTATGTCCACTTTTGTATACATATCAACGCATACACACATATATATATGTATATGTATGTTATATAAAAAGAGGACCTCTGTACGTATTTTGTGCGATTCGTGCGTCATCGTGTGGTCAGTACATGCACTTTTGCAAAGGCGTCGTTTCTTTTCATTGCAATACAGGATTACGAGACTTTGCCCTTAGCAACTCACACTTGTATATATGTATGGACGTGTACATTTGCTTTAATTTTGCTCTCATTGAAGCGGTTTTTTTTTCACGGAACATAGTTTTGTTCATTTAGGTTCCCTTTTAGCAGTATTCTTTTTTAAGCGTTTTCTCTCCTTTTTTTTCCAGCTTTTCCGGTTTTCCTTTTTCCTCGCATGTATTTTCCCCATTTTGCTTTTTCTTCTTTTTTTTAACAATTTCTTCAGATTCCTTTTTCGCAAAGCAAATTTAAATAAATGATTATGAATATTACGATGTTACGTGTGTATATATTAGCCGTACATACGTATATGCAAAAACAATTAATATTTACGTGTCCTAGACTCTCTTGTTATTTTAAGAAATTGCACAATTCACGATACATTTAAGGGCTTTTGTTTTCTCGTATTAACTCCTTATTTTATTTTTTTTTTTTTCTAACTTTTTTTTGAGAAAAAAAAACTTAAGGATATTCAAAGGGATCGTAATGAAAAGTGCTGAAAGGTCAGGACAAAGTACTTTAAAATCTTATTGTCACTTAAAAATTGCTATAGCGCTTTAAAATTTTCAAATAACGTATTTTTAAATTGATATGTTGCAAGTTTTAAACGTTTTGTAGCGTTCATTTTCAGGTTTATTTTCCGTTTCTCATAAATATTAAAATGAAAAAAAAAAAAAAAAAAAAAAGTAAAAAATGCAGCGGTAAAGCAAGTTTCGTAAAGCATCTTTCAATATTTTGAATTCTGCCACTTGCGAAATTTCCAAGTTTATCCTATTTGATAAGCAATATAGTTCGCATATACACATATATGCAGCTACATATGTACCTGTACATGTAGCAGAGTTGAAAGCATATCACTAAACGGTGTTCACAGCGTGCAAAAGGTCTACTGCACAATTTCCCATTTGAAAAAAATATTTCTCGCCCAATTAGCTTATGCGCAAGAATGCTTATATGCTCTTCCATAGAGCAGTACACTTAGATATATGTCAACCTACATAAATATATCCATATAGGTATATGTAAGTCTACGAAAAAAATATACCCGTGTAGACAAACGTGTGAATATATGCAGACCCCACATTCGAACGAAGAATAAATGATCTTTTCTTTTATCTCATAAGTGTAGATGATGCCAGAAGAAAAAAAGTTAAACAAGCCTTTGCTTAACATGAGTGATAATGATGGAGAAATTAAAGAACATGGGGATGCAGAAGAACACCAAGGAAAAGTTGGCGTTTCATCACATTTCCATGCAAGTCATCAAGATATGAAAAATTTAATGAACAAAAATGAACAGAAAATGAAAGGAGAAAATGTATATATGGATTATCTAAAGTCTCGATTTAAAAGAAATGGAAATTCAGAATTTCCAAAATATAATAGCATTTTAGAAGAGGAGCAATCAAAAGAAGAAAAAGGATCTTTTTTTAATAAAAAGTTATTCTCTTACATGAAAGAAAATAAAATAGTTATTTCTGATGGAACAGAACAGAATATAAAAAATGACGATTTTAAGGTTCGAATTAAATGCTTCAATAAATATTTAAAACATTATGTGCATAAAATCAGTAATGGAGAAACGGTTCAATATTCTTTACAGACACATGAATTATTAAAAATAGTACATCAAATAAAGGGAGAGAAAAATACACCAATAAATTCTAGTGGATTAGCACAGTATAGAGATATAAGACAATTATTGTCAAGTCATAGTAACACAAGATTTGATATATCACCTAAACGAAATTGTGTACTAATAAACCTACCATATAGAAAATGCATTATATTTAAAGATTTTTTGTTATATATACCTACATTTACTAGTAGTCCAATACCCGAAATAGCTGAAAAGGAAGATAAAATGTGTAAATATTTCATTGAGAATGCAAAAATGATATCGTTAATTAAAGATTCTTTACCTTTTGAAATATTAATTTTAGAAGCTATATTTGTTGATATATGTGAAGAACTGAAAAATGAAATTGAACCCGTAATATGTGAAGCAGAAAAATTATTCGAAATAATTAGTAATAATTTAAGTATATACAAATGTATAAACAAATTAACAGATATGAGGAGAAAATTAAAAATAATTGATGAAAAAGTACAGAGTGTTTATAAAGCTATTCATGCAGTTCTAAATAATGATGAAGATATAAGAAGATTGGAAGTGTCTTATTTTGGGGATAAACCAGAATTATGGGAAAAATGTAACCCAACACCAAATAATGAAGATACTGAAATGCTATTAGAATATTATTGTCATGAAATTGAAGAATTTTTAAAAATAATTCACAGAACAGATCAATCATTAGATGACGTTTTACAAATGGTTGAACTAAATTTAGATGATGCAAGAAATAACGTTTTAAAATTAGAATTAGGATTAAAAATATATGGAATTATCATAACAGTTGTTGGTACTGTAGCAGCAATTTTTGGAATGAATTTAAAAAACGGATTTGAGAGTGATCAATATGTTTTCTGGACATTAGCATTTTCCCTAATGCTCATAACTGTCTTTTGCCTATTCTATGTTATTGTATCTTTTAAGAAGGTTAACATTTAGTCCTTCATTCGTGTTGTGCAGTTTTGTTTTGTTTTTTTTCAGTCAGGATGTGGCTACTTATTCCATATGTATACCTACGCAAATGAATGCCTACAAATGGGCATATCTGTGTGCATAGGTTTATAGCATAAATAACTACACTCCCGGCTAGCACACACAAAAAAGAGCATCATAGTTAAATGCAAAAAAAAAAAAAAGAAAAAAAAAAAGGAGTACAGAATAGACAGCACAACTCACTACAAAATGCAGGGTACTTTGGAGAAAACGAATGCAGAGCATATTTTTAAAATTATGCTACGCCTTACGCGTTAGCAATCCTTTTTCTACCTGTTTACGCTTGCTTCTTCAAATTTTCCTATTGTTTTGCACCTTGTGCTAATTTTACATGTTCCACGAGAAAGCTGGAAACAGAGACCCAAATAAATATGTATATATGCCTTCATTTATGTGTCTACCCCTTGTCTCATTCTTTTGCTAGTTTAATACCCATTTTTACGTGCAAAATTTTTTTCGGTAAAGCCTTCGCCTATGCTCATCCATTTAAATCAGCCTTTTTGTTTGCGCATATTTTTGCAGATACATGTGTATACACATATGTGTGCACACGTACGCGAACTCGCTTTGCCATCATTCTTATTTTCAAGCAAAACCCCCAATTTACATAAAATTTGACAAAACCTTTAATAACCGTTTGAATGTTCAATAAACACCTGATCGCGAGTGCACGATGATAGCTCTCTAATAATTTTTGCTACACATGTTTCCCATTTCGCGACTAGTCAGCCAGTAGAAAAAGTAAAAGGAACCCAAAATACTTACAGTAAAAGCGCACAACAAAATAAAGTCTACAACGTTTTCCCGCAACGCATTTAGGCCAATGTTTATATCCCATGAATATGTTGGTGGCTTCGACGAATATTCACTGTTCATTGGAAATTTTTTTTTTTTTCGATATGCGTTTAAAACAAAGAGCAAGCTATAAAAAAAAAAAAAAAAAAATTTAAAACAGCCAAAAAATAGCTTTCTGAGGACAACTAAATTTATGCACTGCTCAGAAAAAAAATATGTTGTGAAAAAAAATTGGAGTATCACAAAGAAGCCGTGTGTTTACACATATGTGCCTATTATTACCAGAAGAGGGAGTGTAACGAAATATTTGTAATTTTCCCCCTTTCCAGAATTAGGCAAAAAGGAAGCAGTTAAATTTAAAATGAAGTTAAGGCGAAAAAAGGAATAAACTTGTCAAATATGGGTATTTTTTGTTGGGTAAAAGTTCATTCACACGCATACATATATGCATATGTTTGAAAATGATAACGCTTTAACGCAGCTTTTTAATTTTCCCTTGTGAACGAATACGAAATACGGTCACGTTAATTTGCGTTTTTTGCTCAGTATGAAGACATATTTTATTGAAATGCCGTTTTGTACTTTATGCTATTGCAAATGTTTTTTTTTTTTTTTTTTTTTTTATTTACCCTTTTTTTGTGAACGAAAAAATAAAGATGACACGTTTAAGTGTTCATTCATTTGTTTGCACTCGTACATGTACAAAGTAGAAGCCAGCGTGTGCAGCAGTGGCTGGATATCAATTAGAATTTTTCGCCGAAGAATGGTGTCATACGGTTATCGGGAATATATTCCTCATGTGAGGAAAATAGGCTTGCGAAAGATAGAAATTTATTTTACCTTATTTCGCTTTATTTTGCCTTAATTTATCATATTACATTTGGTTTTTCCCAAATGTTCCGCATTTATTTTTATCTATTATGTTTTATTTTTACTACGTTTCTTTTATTACCAGCTTACGACAACTTTAAATGAAATAGCTACATGAACAAAAATGAAATGTGCACATTATATATACAAATGTGTGCAGGGTGAACAAGAGATTAAAAATGTTCGTTTATGCATAAATTAAAAATAGAGCCATGATACGAGCCATCTGTGTGTCTCTTGTAGCCTGCAATTTACACAGGGTGGCCTACATCGCTCTGTCCTCAATATAACAAACCATATCTATACCCATATGGGATATGCCGCGCCGGGGAGGTTAGGCGCTCAACATATTATTTAAAGACAATAACTTTATCGCATTTTCCTTCACAGTTAACTTCATAGAGTTTCCTATGTTAACGCAGCATTCAATGCACATTCGAATCATATCCTCAAAAATATCAATGGGAACTTCTGCGTCAAATTCTAACAAAATAATTTTATGTGTATTCAACTCAATTACCATAGTTAATTCAGGTGCACCCGAATTAATTTCTAATTGATTGGCATCTACTACTACATGGTTTTGTAAATATAAAACTGAACATGCTGATATGAAGTATTTAATTGCAATTCCAGCATCAATTAATGCTAATATACAGGTATTTATCGCAGCATGTTTTACACCCCCATCTCTTTCTATTATGTATAAAAAAACATTTATTTCTGAATTTCTGTATAAATCTAACAATATAATATTTTCGCATATATTTCTTATATATGCACTTATTTCATTTGTTATACTGTCTTTTGTTTTTTTCTTTCTTTTTTCGTAAACGTTAAATGGAGATAAAAAAACTTCACATTTTATGGAACATTTTTCTTCTGATTTCTTTAGTTCAGTAGGTCCTTGTATATAGGATAAAATTTTTGTATTTCCCACTTCGTAAAAAGAAAAACCATCTGCATCTGTGAATATGTTTTCATTTCCAATACTTATTTTTATTAATCTGCATTCATTTGGTTTTCTTCCATCAAGTCTGTATCCTTCCTCATTTATATATTCCAAGGGCGGCATAATTCAGATGGTGAAAAAAAAAAAAAAAAAAAAGGGCACTCTTCTTGTATTTTACTACTCTGTGCTGTTACTTTACCTTATTTCGTTTTTTCATTTATTTACATGGGTTGATCAAAGAAGTGCATGATTTTTACCACTTAAAGAGAAATTATCAGTTTATAAATGTGGCCTTTTACGTTTTTTTTTTTTTTTTTTTTTTTTTCCTAATGTATGGCCTACAATTTTTGCAATGCATAATGTCAGCATAAGAACGGATTTGAAAATGAAAACTTCAGCTGGTAAAAAAACGATTTTTTTTTTTTTTAATTTCGTATTTTTAACATTTAGTTTTTAATTTCATGTTTTTGACTTTTATTTTTTTAATTTTAGAATTATATTATATATTCCTCCATTTAAAAACATTTTGCAAGAAAATGCTTTTCAGATGGTCAGTTTTAGAGACTCAACGTTTTTGCAATGCAGTTCAAACTTGTCTGTATTGCCCCCACTGTTGAACAAAAGGCACATCATATAACATGCCAGAGCAGTTAATAATTTGTTATGCATTTTGTTTAGTTATTTGAATGAATTGACATGAGCTAGGAAAAATATGAAAGAGAGATGGGAAAAGGAAAAGGAAACAGGAAGTGAACGGGAAGGAGTAATCGTGGAAGAAATCATGGGAATAATCGGAGTAACAGTAAAACCAAAAAATGGGCATTCCTTTATATATGCCATATAAAAGGAAAACAACATGGCGAATGACATGTGCGGCTGATCTGTGCAAATGGTGAATGCTTCAAATGAGTAATAAAGAAGCCCATTCGGGAAAGCCCATCATTTTTTTATTAACATGTCAGACGAAAACTGTTTTGCCGAAAGAGCGCAAAAATTATTTCGAAAAAAAAAGGAAACAGATCTTCCCTTTCGCTCATATTAATATGATGTGAGATTCCTGCAAAATTTTCCAGAAGAACAAACAACTTCATACCTCGAATTATAACAAGAAATGGTTGTTCATGCGGGAACGACGATTTCATACACACGTATAGATATATATGTGTATGTGTTTGCACATGCAAGGTGACAATCCGCGGGTCCAATTTTGTGAGTGTGCACGCATCTCTTGTAACGTGTTTATACAATAAGTTAAAACGGTAGATAACAAAAACGGATATATTTTTTCATATTTTCCCTCATTTAATTTTTTTACAATGGACATTTACCGGGTACATAAAAATGAATACTCTATCAGTATAGTATATATATTTTTCTACGGGGAAAAAAAGTCATAACTTCTTTTTTCATTTCTACGGATATTCTCACGAACAACCGTGCTTATGTTCCTTACGTACTTTTATGAAATAACATACGTATACATACATAATATGAGAAGTGCTTACATTATGACGTAAAAAACGCAATTGAACTCTTAACATTATCAGGGGTGAACTTCTTTACTGAATCACTTCGACGTGTGGCAAATGCTGATATTAGCATTGGACATATTGGAAAAAAGACAAGTACCTGCATAATCCCGATTGAAATGGTACTCCCCCAAGAGTGCGTACATGGGAAGTAGCTACTATGTTAGCATACCATAAGCAGTTATAAAAACTTCTAAACTTGTAATAGTTCTTTTTCATTCCTTTCAGAGAAGCATGTTTACCTCTTAAATTGAATAAATGAACACATACAAAATATAATGGTCACCGTTTTTACTTACATTAATCAAAAAGGAAAAGAAAAAAAAGCTTCCAAAAAAAGTCTCAGGGTTATTTTTCTTTTAAAAAGAAATTTAGAGGTACTTAAAGTTCTTTCATTTCAAAAGTGCACATGCAAATGTGTTAGAAGCACGTTAGAGGCACGTTAGAGGCGCGTTAGAAGCACGTTAGAAGCGCGTTAGAAGCGCGTTAGAAGCAGCTACGCACTCTTATATTCCACTTTTGTATATATTCAATTTTAGGAGCGTAAAAATTATTTCATAACTTACCCCTTTGACACATCTAAGTTTATCTAATATATGCCAAAGGTAAGCGACATGAAGGGAAAAAAAAAAAAAAAAAAAAAAAAAAAAATACTTTGCACACCTCACATGGATGTATTACGTACACGCGTAAAGTAGTTCAACCTAGCTATAAGAAAAACGTTATAGCTAGCATAATTGCTGATGGAAAAAAAAAAAAAAAAAAAAAAAAATGCATATATATATGCTTACATATGTGCACATGCATGACTAGTTCACATGCTCGCATATATGAACGTATGCACGTGTGCCCAAATGAAAATTTTGTTTGGAGAAAAAAATAGTAAAATGCCCACGAGTAATAATTTTGCTTTTACATCTGAGCAATAATTTTTTTTTTTCGTCGGCTTTAAGGACTGCTTAATTTACAGTTACGCTTTTTTCGCAGAAGTATATAGCATAACTGCTTGTAAAATAATTTAAACGTTTAATCACATATAACGTAGTGTTATAACGCAAAATTGAGTACCATCATCAGGATCTCCGAAAATACAGGCTCGGTAATGCCATTAACGCATATACCTCTAGCTGTTTATGTTTGGATTATACATACATACGTACGTACGTACGTGCGTGTACACTTACATACACATGTGACAGTTTTCTATCTTATTGCATACATAAACATAAGCCTTATGCGTGCGTGCCTACGCATATACATACGCATATGCATACGCATATACATACGCATATACATACACATAGTACATACACATAATACATACGTACTTACACGTGAACAATTTTAACGCAGTAAGTGAAGATACCTTCGTCGAACGCACAAAAGGGAAGAGACGCATAAAAGGTACTGATACCATCTTGCCAGAATTTAGTGAGCTAACTTAACTTTCGAGGTAAGAGCAAACGTGAAAGAAACACACGCGTGTACACTTGCACGCATGTGGAAATGTACGAATACATGCATATGGGCCTACGCGCGTATAAATATAAATATAAATACATATGGACGTCCGTGTGCACGAACGTATGTTTGCACGTCCGTATGCACGTATGTACGCACGAGACTACTTGTTCGTTGCATTGCATAACCCGCTGCTACATCCACTGTGAATCATCACGCCGGCGAGAACAGCAAACATCAGTTGTGATGTATCCATCATATCGCATAGCTTAAAATCTGACGTACGGCTGTACACTGCGCATATGCACACATCCTGCTTAACATACTACGAAATAATTACATTTTTTCTTATATGCACAAGATTATTTTTTACTCGAAAATCGTTTCGTTTTGAAATTGGTTTGGGTGAAACAAAAACACAAGTGATGCTGCACGCTTTTGTATATGCTTAAAACAAAATTTGTTTTTCTTCTTTCTGTGTTTTACCTGGTTCATAAGAGAGAAACGTTTTCTTCAGTATGCGTACGTTATGCGATTCACCTGTGCATATTACTCGTGGGCATACACGCACATATGCACCCGCGTAAAGGTGCCTCTGTGCACTGAACATTCCTTAGATATATGCACAGGATGATACCTTAGAATATATATATTTTTTATGGAAGAAATCTTTTTTTTTTTTTTTTTTTTTTTTTTTTTTATATATTTTTTCCCATTTTAAAATATTCTAAAATGATCATATAATTTGAAAGGATACATTCATTTATGAAAAAAATATTACAAGCTTGACTATTTTATTTTAAAAAAGTGTTTTTCATTTTTAATATTCTTACGTGAAATTATGATTTAACATCTTACATTTGCAAGTAGTGTGATTCGTTCGTGCGTAGCAGCTTCCACGATTACGTAAATTCCGTGCGTACTGTGTATCCTGTTCATACCGAACACTTCCTACTGCGTACATTCCTGTGTACATAGTGTATAAGTTACATGTGCAGAAGATTCACCGTTTTTTTTTTTTTTTTGCTTTCCCAATTTCATTGTTATCTACCATTTTTAAATACCCTGTGTGAATATAAGTATCGATCGAGGGAGTGGGCAGTAGACTGCTTTGTCATGCGTTACATTTGCATCCTACTTGTACGTAGTGCGCACGTCCAAACGCAAAATTTATAGCTACTTGTGTGTTAGTGCTTGCACACTAACGTACAGTAGTTTTTCCCCGCAAGCGCCTACTTTCGTTCACTTCTCCAGTGCGTCGTTATCATCGTCCACCTCTCGTTCACTTCTCCAGTGTGTCGTTCACTTCTCCAGTGTGTCGTTTACCTCTCCACTGTGGTTGTCATCGTCCACCTATCGTTTTTACATTAACATCGTTGCTGTCAACCTCAACCGTGTATTTATTTTTCAAACGTGCAGAACACTCTCCCCTCCCCCCCCCTTTTTTTACCATTTCCCCATTTTGTGCACAGAGAGAACGATGGAAAAAGCAATTAAAGAGAGAATAGAAAAATGGAAGAAGGAAAATACCGTTGATGGAAAGGAAGTAACAAATGAAAATGTATATGAAAATTTGACAGAGTTAATATTAGATGGAAAAAAATTTAGCACAATCAAAAATGAAGATGTAGAATTATTAAAAAATTTTAAAAAATTGGAAAGATTATGTTTAAATCAAACAGGTATTCAGAGTTTAGGAAATTTACCAAGTATAGAAACATTAACTGTTCTTGAGCTAACAGATAATCATTTAAGCACAGTAGACAGTTTAAAATATATTGTAGAGACATATCCTAATATTAAAACCTTAGAAATAGGTGGAAATCATTTTAAAAATATTAAAGATTTTGAAATATTAAAAAATATGAAAAATTTAACTCGCTTAGGTGTACAATTTAATCCTTTTGCTGATGATCCTAATTATAGAAAAGAACTATTTTCATTTTTACCAGAGGTTAAAATAATTGACTGTTTAAATAAAGAAGGTGTTGAAGTTTTAAGTTCAGATGAAGATGAAGATGAAGAATATGAAGAAGATAATACTTTAAAAAATTTTTATGAAGCTGATTTTAAAGATGAAGATGAAGAAGAAGATGAAGAATTTGTTCCTAATGATAATGAAGATGAAGATGATGATGAATTAGATGAAGATTTAGAAGAAGAAGAATTAGATGATTTAAATAAAGAAGATGATCTAGATGTTGAAACTAAAGAAAGTGAAAATCCTCCAAAAGAAGAAAAGAGTAACAAAAGAAAACAAGATGCACTTGTTAACGATGATCCAGATACTAAGGAAAATGACACAAAAAAGACCAAGGTTGAATAATAGGTAGTAGTGGATTAGGGTAGGACACTTACACATGGGGTTATATATGTATATATATATATATATATATATATATATATATATGTTCTCTACCTCTTTCGCCATCTTTTCTTTTCACTCTCTCGAATTCTTTGCACTTTCTCCTTTTTCCCCCCTTTTTTTTTTTTTTTTTTTTTTTTTTTTCCCCAAACTGATGAACGTGGGGTGTGTAGTTCCAAAAAAGGTGGGTTATTATGTACACATTTAAATATATGTATACATCATGACACACATTGAATATCCCTCTCTCAACCATAACCTAATTCAGACGTGAAAGACTTTTAAACGCATATTCATCTGGAACGTTTCTGCCATGTTCCTTTTTTTTTTTTTTTTTTTTTTTTTTTTTTTTCTTTTTTTTTTTTTTTTTTTTTTTTTTTTTTTTTTTTTGCATGTCTTCATTTTTCCAGTGCCATAACCGCTGCGTATTATCGTTGCATGTCTCGTTTATATAGAAAAAGAGGCGCACCAATGGGTGTTTTAACGCTTTTCCGTTTCGTCTCTATGCACAACCCCTCTTCTTATCTTCATTTCTATTATTCACGCTAATTCCCTACCCCTCTATCTCTATCTCCATCTCTATATCTCTCTTTCTCTCCCTCTTTTTTTTTTTTTTTTTTTTTTTTTGGCTACACCATTAATGACTTAGCGAGCTTTTAAAACGTTGCAAGGTGGAGAAGTGCGTATGAACAAACAAACACACACTCACTCACGCGTGTGGTCACTGCTTTGAAAAAAGGAAAAATGCTTGTACGTATATTTTATTCATCACATTAGCAGTGTTATACATCTCTAACGAGATAATGACCAAGAGTAACTTTCAGTCCTAAATTCGAAATAGCTTGCATGTGAACTAGCACAAATGTGATGGTAACGGTGTGAAAAAGTAAGATTACATTATCATGCATTGTGGGGAAAAAAAATAATAAACTAAGAAAAGGCAAAGTAACATAACTGCGTCAGTCTCAAAACGAGGAGAAGCACATCACAACAGAGGGTTTACTAAAAATGTTCCGTTTTACTACAGTATGTATTACAGAAAAAAAAAAAAAAAAAAAAAAAAAAACCCATACGTTACGCACATGCATAAGGTATGTCCATGCACAAGCGCGAATTCTCATTCTCGGCCACACTAACGTAAGGGGAATATTTCCCAATTCGATGCACCTGCCACACTCGTACAACGGTAAAGAGAAAAAATGCCAACAGTGTTCACTACTTTTTGCCTTTCTTTTTTCACTTAGGATTTTTTTTTTTTTTTTTTTTTTTCATTTTCTTTTAAATGTATATATGTATGTATGTATGTATGTAAAAATATTACATGGAAAGTGAGTTTAATTGGAGGAACCTAGCGCAAAATTTATCCTTCCACAGCTCAGTCTCATATAACAAATTTTTGGATGCCAACGAGGCAAACGTGTTGTTGCCGAAAGGATGGACATGCTAAGCATACCCGGGGGTGTCCAGGCAGATCTGCTTGAGCCCCTTATCACCATTAGTGTGATTTTTATTTTCCTATACATGATTATAAGCATTGAAAACCCAGCTTACCATATTGTCAGAAGTTTTCTTTTCAAAATGAAGATTTTTTTTTATGAAATAAAAGACATTTTTACAAATATAAACTACTTTGCTCTAATATTTTCTTCCTTTTTTTTTCTCTCATATTATGTATTACATATATTAAATTATGACAAGATCAAATCGATTTTTTGTGTTAATTATGATTATTACGAACATTTGTTAAATTTCAACTTGAAAGATATAAACTGGAAAATTATTTTCAAAAATGGCATTAGCGAAAATAATGTAGTAAACTTTTTGCATACCTTTAAGTTTTTTTTTAATATATTTTTCTTAAATGAGGATCCTAATTTTTTGAAAACCCTGTGCACCTTTTTTTTTGTCTATATCTTGCTGTCTCTATATGCAAAGCGTGTCAGTCGGGTAACTCCAAGAGAGAGAGAACATGGAAGAGAGGATATGCAAAAAAGCGGAAATATTGCAAAAAAAAAAAAAAAAAAAAAAAAAAATCAAACAGTATGCACAATGTAACACTGAATTGTGTGTACTTTAAACGACGGTGCATATCCAGTGGCAAGTTTTTTTTTTTTTTTTTTTTTTCATTTTTTTTTCTAAACGAAAACAATTTTGGGTTACAACATTCGGGATATTCACAAATACGCTCTATGGGATATGTGTGTCTGTATAATCACGTATACATATGTAATCTACACATACCCATGGGCAGGTATATCACATAGCGAGCGCAATTACTAACGGAGTTTCCCTTTTTCATTTCGCAGGTCGTATTCATAATAAGTGTAATAGCGAATGCAATATTATCCGGATTCGTACTAGTTTATTTTTTGGAAAAATTTGCAAAGATTCGACATAATCAGTGCGGTGAAGAGCTATTTAGTTTCCTATTTTTACTATTTTTTTACATAACCAATCCTTACTTAAGTGTATTCCAATACAATGATAGTACTTTGCATCCATACCATGGAACTGAATTGCGATTTTATGTTCACATTCTCTTCTTCCTGAGATATATATTACATAGTGGAAAATTTTACGAAGTCAAAGCACTTGTTGCGATAGTAGTATATTTCATTGTATTCTTGCGACAAACGATAGACAATTTTGATGTAAGTTTTTTGAAAGAGAAAGGGCGGGAAAAGGGCCACTTCCTTCTCAAACTGGGATGTAACACAGCGTCCACGTTTGTCCCTTTCTCCTCAGATAATCACTGCACCCTTGTTCCTTTTTAGATGCACACGTTTGTGAAGGTGCTTTGGTTAGCATCGTATTATTTGGTTAATAACTACGTGCCTTTTTCTTTTTCGGGAAATTTTACCCTCTCTAAAATGTTTGACTCAAATGTGGTCAATCTCCTACGGTTATAAGCGAGAAAACAACACACGTGCAATGTGCATCCTGCAGATGTGTCGTGTGGGAGCATGAAAAATGTCCCTTTTAAAGAGGTTTCTGTTGAAATATCATCCCTGTGTTAAATATACATATTCCTCTTTCCCTTTTCGCAGCAAAGAATTTGAAAATAACTTTTCACTATACGACTTTAATGTCATCTCAAGTATAACTTTATGGTCTAAAATGGGAAAAACACAGTGCATTTTTTGCTTATATATGTTTTCCCCATTTTTTCCACATTTTCCCCATTTTTTTCTTTTTAAGGAATTCCATTTAACTATTTGGCAAGCAAAACTTCTTTTTTCTGGATACCCTACATTTTGCTGAGCAATAGCAACAGTAAAAATTGAGCTTAAAAATAATTTCACCCTTAAAGGAAGGCAAACTCTCATTGCCGCTTCATTTTAATGGCATCCCTTTTTCCTTTTCACTCCTTACAGAGGATTTCAAATATGTGATCATGTTATTAATGGCCATAAATCTAATAGCCACGTGCACCTATCTGGTAAGGATACCTTTCCTAATGGAGCCATTTGTTTTCATCACGCCCTTCCTTTTTTCCCGTTTCCTTCCTTTTTACCCCATTTACCTGTTCTTCATTACCCTCCCCTCTTTCTCCTCCCTCTCCGTTATTCAGACCAAGAACATTTTCCCCGGAATACCTCTTAACCTGCTTCTCCTGTACTGTCTGAACAAAATTGGGATATAACACCTCCCCTTTTACTTTATTATTTTATTTTATTTTATTTTTTCGCCTCGGCATATTTACACATAAACAACGATTTGCAAATGAGAAGACAAGCAAAATTAATTACATACGGACATGCGCGCTGGAACGCTTGAATGTGCTTCCGAAGCATAAGTGAAGGTAAAAAGTGGGGAAAACAATAAGCGTGTGCAAAATGTAAGAAGTTAATACGTTTTTGTAAAAATTGGCAAAAATACCAAATGGATAAAAAAAAGGGGAGGAGGGGATATACTTAACTGAAGTGTACCTCTTTAATGAACTTCTTGTATTCCAAATCAATGTTAACAAAATTGTCGTCCTTATCTTTACTCTCCTTTTCAATCACATTAATTTTCGTTTCACATGCATCCGTTAATTTATTTTTTATACGTAAATTAATGGGTACGAAATATTGAACTCCACCTTTTTCTTCTTTCTTATCATTGGTATTTGCATTTACATGTTCATTTCTTCTATTTCCATTAGATTCATACTTAGGTAAACTGTTCACTGGTATATTGTCATAACTTGATGCATTACTGTAATGGGGGTCTCCTCTTTTCGTTTGGGATTTCTTTGAAAAAATATGTTCATCATTTCTCATATTCCTGTAATTATTACGCTTTCCCTTGTGTCCATATTTCCTTGATTCTACGCCAAAAGAATTCACACTTCCACCTCTAAAATTTGGGAAGTTTACCTGGGATTCCTTCATACGACTGTTGCTCATGGAGCATTTCGGAACATTCCCATACGCAGGTGTAAAATAATTGCTACTACATGCAGTGCCACTGTTTATTGCGTTATATGGGGGGGCATAACTGCTGTAACCGCTGTTGGGGTAACCGCCCCAATTACGAGCGTTATGGCTTCCGCTACTCTTTGCATTCATCACATGGGCGTTGTTCATATATATGCTTCCTCTGTTGTAGGAGTTCACATAAGGGTTTGCATATTGATTTGCGTACTGATTTGCGTACAGGTTTGCATATTGATTTGCGTACGGGTTTGCATATTGATTTGCATACGGGTTTGCATACTGATTTGCGTACGTGTTTGCGTACGTGTTTGCGTACTGATTTGCGTACGTGTTTGCATACTGGTCAGAGCAATTTATCACATCCCCCGTCTTCTGGTCTGTCGCAACGGTTTGTGGTGGAATCTCCTGTTCGGCGGTGCACTTATGGTCACTTAATTTTGCATTTGAGTTTGGGCTACTGGTACTGTCCAATGCGCATTTATTTGCGCAATCGCTTTGGTTACTCACGTTCTCATCGGGATTCCCATTAGTACTGTCAAGACATGGTGCATCTCCAAGAGTTCCATTGTGAGAACTGTAAACATCGTCCCCTGCAACATTATGAGAAGAGTTCTCCTCTCTGGAGCCATTCTTTACATCATCACTATTTTCACCATGCACACAATTCGTCTTACTCTCTATATTACTCGTATCCGTGGGCCTATCACTACTATCGATGTTATTGTTTATGTTACCATTTTGTCTGTTACTTGTTGGAGTGTTTTCTTTTTTATCCTTCCTGTTCAGGTAATTCGTGTTATAACCTGGTTGATCACAATTAGGAACTACATACGGATTGTAATAATAATTCGGCATACTGGAGTTTGCATTGCTATAAAGTCCAACGTTGTGCATGCCAATAAGGGTGCTTCTATTGGACGCACTGAAAGGTGCATACTGTGTGGCATTGTAATACATATTTGTGCCATGATTAGGGTAATAATAAGAATTGGGTGCACCTGCATATGTTATTTCGCCCATGTACTGGCCCATGTATTGATCCGCGTATTCATTCTCAAGCCCATCGACCAACCCATCGGGTAGTCCATCTGGTAGGGAGGGTAAGGATTCCAAGAAAAAGTCGTCCTTTTCTTTATCTACGTTTTTTACTGTATCTTCTTCTGAAGGATCAAGCGATACTGAGGAGTGCGATCTCAGTCTGGATTCTACATCAGAATCGGAATATAAGTTTTGTCCCGAATTGGAATCCGGATCTGAATCAATATCTGAGCTTGAGTCATCATCTGAGGTGCCATGACGATGGAGATTTTCTTGCACGTTCGGTTCTTCTTCTTCTTCTTCTTCTTCTTCTTCCTCTTCCTCCTCCTCCCTGTTATTGTTTTCGTCGTTCAGTTTATATACAACACCGTTATTGTTGTAGATGTAACTTTTGTTCTTTACCTTTTCTTTTATTAAATTCCATAAGCCTTCATAATGTTTTAATTTTTTCTTTTCCTCAGGTAAAAGTTTTCCTTGGCTTTCTTTTTTCCTCAGAATGTCTAATTTTTCTTTAACGACATGAGGATTTTTCTTACTTACAATTTTTTCCAAATGTTCTACTCTCTCCTTTTTTTGCTTTTTCTTTTCCTTTTTTTTCTGTTGCTTCCTGTATACATCTGTGGGGATTTTCTTCTTTTTCAAAGCCTCTTTCTTCAACGCTTCACCAAATCGCTTCATCACGTCTCGATGTCTTCTTCTTTTGTTTGCCTGTTTGGTGTTCTTTCCTTTTTCTCACCTCTTCACTTTTTCTACACTTGCTCTGTCACTATAGTGGTGAATTATATTATGTCCTTATCGTTTTTTTTTTTCTTTTTGAAATAGTTACTCCATTTGTTTTTCCCTTCGTGAAGTTGCATCACATTGGTTTGAGGCTATGCTTCAAAATGGAAATCTTAAAAAGGGAATACGAAAAATGTGATTTAACATATAAATGTGTTATCGAAGGGTAAATAAAAAAAAAAAAAATATATCTATCTATCTATACATATATACATATATATTGTTTCAACCCTCCGTTAATTTTTTTACCAAATTCAAGAAAACTCTTGGGGAGACGCATGCGGTTGTCGCATTTGTTTCCCATATAATATTCTCATACGGAGTTTGCCATTACTTTTCCTTTCCAGCAGCGCAAATATGTAATTTTGGTAATTTTTTATGTATGTTATTATTTAATTTGGTAATCTTTTTTTTTTTTTTTTTTTTTTTTTTTTTTTTTTTTGTTTCAAGTGCGTGCGTTTACCCCTACTCATATCCGTGCGCATACCCCGCACGCATACACGTTACCTTTGATTCAATGCAAGAGAGTTTTGAAAAACAGAAAAAATGCATAAAATTGTTACGCGTTACATTTTTAGTGTTTACACATTTTTACTCCTTGAGTAAAATTATTTCCGAAATTTTTGTTAAAACATAATAGTGGTTTTAATTTATATATTTAAGTTCGTTTTGTCACAATTACATGTGGTTTTTGTGTATTATATATGCGCTCTCTATTATATGTATATATATATGCGTATATATATGTGTATACAACATAAAAGAGAGACCTAATTTTATCGCTTTGTTTTACCGTTGATGTTTCCTACCGATTTCCCACTTTGTGTGGTCTTTTACGTGTTACCCTTAAGAACTGCACAAACGCAAGTGCGCACGTAACTACGTACGTTCAAATGTTTATTAATGTGTATATATACATATATACATATATGCATGTGTTTTTTAAATTGCTTATGCAGCTGGTCGAATGCACAGGGTACCAGAATTCATTGCAGTTATTTGAACTGAACTTGCAACTTCCTATTTGTACGCTATTTACGCAACTCTTGTTTTTTTTAAATACACAAACCTGTCATTTGCACATACTTGTGAGTGTATAAATACATAAACGTATGTATGTAACGTGTATATGTACATAAAATATGCGCAACCTCCTGAACTAAGTCAACATGTATACTGTTTTGTTAATCTAACAACGCACAGCAATATTCACATTTTTTTCGTAATTTGAGCTACTGCTGAGGGGGGAGGGGTGCACTCAACTTTCTTTCAATTTCTGCTCAACGATGTGATGAGCATACGAAGTTTGTCATATATGTTTGAAATATGTACTTGTGTGTGTACCTATACACATTTATTTTGCATTGTACATGTTCCTGTGTTTATATGTATTTACGATCGCTTGTACAAAACTCGTACGTAGGCCTTTTAAGAGTCTTTTTTTTTTTTTTTTTTTTTTTCTTACCATAGTTCCAAATGTAAAACAGTTTGTTATTGCATGAAACTGAGGGGAAAGTTTTTCTACGCATTTCCACACTTTATCCTTGTGCACAAAAAAAAGGTTGTAGTGGCACATTTCCCCCCACATATAATAATTACATTGGCCAAGCTAGCCCTTTTTGATCACACCTTCAAAAAAAGAAAGTTTTCTCAAACGCTGCTATCTTGGTAAACGCTGCTATCTTGGTAAACGCCGCTATCCTGGTAAACGCAGCCAACTGCTCAGCGGTTTTTACAAATTTGTCGATTCCAGTAATTGGAGCAGATCAGCAGAATAAATGGAAAGAACCGAAATGCATGACGGAAGTGAACTTGTGAAAAAATGGAGGAAAACGGACGTGTTAATTAGGAAAGTTCTTCATAACATAAAAAATTTATTTCCAAAAAATAAATTACAATATACATATATAAATACTTTTATGTTATGTTTATTTTTTACATTTATACATAAGTACCTAGATCAGACATTACCATCGTTATATAAATCTATTGAAAATGATTTTAACATAGATGTAAAAACACTATACTATATGAATACAATATACAAATTGTCATATGCTGCTTTTAATTTTTTCTTTGCTCTTTTTTTTGATTACACATTTAAAAAGAGTCTTTGCAAAAAATATGGTAGTGTCAATAATGTATACTGGAATAATAATTGCACTATTGATGACCATTGTGATGGGGGAAATGGTAATATACAATATGAGGTCTGCTTTAGAAACGAAAATGAACAGAAGGAGAAGAAGAGCAGATATATGACTAGTATTAATTCCAAAGGGGATAATAACAAATTGATGTCGGTAAATGGTAAAAAAGGAGATGAAACGGGTAAAAAAAAAAAGCATGTTGATGAGGAATCAAAGTGTGAATTTTTACTTAACGAAAGTGAAGAAGTAACCCTTGGTGAATATGGTTACACATTGAACATATTAACTGTATCATCAATTGTTTATATAATAGTTATATACGGAATTATGGTTTCAAAGAATTTTCTTTATTTTTTTTTTTTTATGTTTATTATGGGGATTAATAATTCGTGTATATATATTTTAATTCAAAAAATATACACCAATAAAGTGTTTAGTGAAAATAGAAGTACCATATTTGGTTTTCTGCATTTTTTTTCTTCAATTTCGCATATGTTATCTATATCTATAAATACTAATCTAAGTAACAAAATTTACCTAGGATTTAACGGATGGCGCATTTGCTACTTTATTATCTCCTTCTTTCCCATTTGTGTTTGCATATATATATTAAGGCTAATAAAGCAGAATAAGTTAAGGAGAGACAATAACGGAAACATGAACAAAAACAAGGGAAAAGGTGGCAGTTTGAGCTACATGGTTTCTTTTGACAATCTAACTGATGCAAACAAACAAAAAGGTGAGGAAGGTAAATATTTTAAAAAAAGGAGCAACAGATTATCAAGTTTTCGTGCATCGTGCTTGGAAAAGGGACAGATTAGAGGAATCGGAGGAGGAAGAGAAGGTGAAGAGGAAGAGGAAGTTTCACTACTCAATGCAAATGAAACAATTTGCAAAAATAACACGGACAGTGAATATAAGGTGGAGCAATCGTTCGAAGCAAATAAAAATTTTTCCCAAGTAAAAAACGTTAACATTTTTGCATCTTCCGAAGAGGTAAACGCAGGTGGTGATTATAACAGTACTAGTTTAATTTCAAACAACGATAAAATGGCCAGTCATGTTGTTAAGAGGACTCTAAGTAATTTGTCCTCAAGGAGGGATAAGGGGAAGGAGTTCCAGAATAGTGACAACACACGGAGCGGAGACGACCCTGTTAATGATAACCGTCATAGGGAGGAGGTGAAAAGCGCGAGTAGAAGCAGTGCAAGCGGTACACGCGTCAGGAGAAACAACACAAAAGACAGGGACGACAATAGCGTCCAGAACGGCGAGAAAAGCGAAAACGGCAAGAACGGCAAGAACGGCGAGAATAGCGAAAACGACAATAACGACAAGAACGATACTCATGACACGCGTTGTACGGAGAAGGAAAGCCCGTCGAGCTCCATTTTTACAAACTACACCGATGAACGGGAAAAATGTGGACAGAGAGATGAACTGGATAACTTGTTGGAGAACGGAGAAAAGGGAAAGGGGAAAAAACAAAAATATGAGTTTTCGTATTTGTATGAAATAAGGTACGTTTTTAAAAATTACAGCTTTTGGTTGATGATAACCATGGGAATGCTAAACGGCATACCAAAACATGTTTTAAGTTTGATGATTTATTTTTTTCAGTATTGCAACATATCTGATTTTAAAAGTGGCTTTATCATATCGGTAAGTTGGCTTTGTGCCAGTTTGGTATCTCCATTTATTGGAATTATAAGTGATTACATATACAGATTGAACAAGGATATCAATCGACAACTAATAGGAATGTGCACTCACTGTTTACGAATTATATTAATGTTTACTTTGTTTTTTTTTATACCAAAGGAAGCAGAATCTTTTACATATTTTGTAATAATTTCCCTATTTATGGGTATACTAAGTGGATGGATAAACATTGGCACACATAAACCTATCTTAATAGATATAGTAAAACAGAGACACACCGCTTTTGTTATGGCTTTAATGAATGCTTTTGAAAATATTGGGTCATCCATTATAGGCACCTTTTTTCTCTCCTTTTTGCTAAATCGATATAATTATATTGACAAAAAGAGGATAAGTACCTTTAACGCAAATGTTAACAAGCATAATGTGCATGTCTTAGCAGATGTATTACTAATCCTTACATGTTTTCCCTGGCTAATGTCTCTTTGTCTTTTATATATCCTCAAATTTACATATAAAAAGGACAAATTGTACAATAATATATTTTAATTCCTATCCCCGGAAAGGTTTTTTTTTTTTTTTTTTTTTGTAGCCATAAATGTTAGCAAAAAAAAAAAAAAAAAATTATGAACAGGGAATAAAAAAAATGTGGCTATTTTTTTGTATTTTTTTTATTTCATTATTTTATTATTCGTTTAGTTTTTTAGTCATTTGGTTTGTTTTCACCCACGTGTTTTCTATCATTTGAATTCGTGTTTTTTCATATGCACAGAGCGTCCTACAAGGATAGTAGTAGGAAGATGTACATGTGCAGACACAACTGTATGTACTACGCTTGCGCAGTGGCACAAAGGCTCAAAAGCGTAGCGCTGTCTTTACCCCATTTTCCTGCCATGTGCCTACTCTTGTCCATGGTATATATATGTTCTTTTCCGCTTAACCAGCATATATTTACATTTTTACTATTTTTTATTTTTTTTTGTCAAAAAAACCTATTTTACTATAACACTTATAAAACTTATGAAGTTTTTCTTTTTAAAAATATGTAATTAAAAAAAAAGAAAAAAAAAGGTGTGTGTGTGTGTGTGTGTGTATGTGGAAGTGTAAAGTTCTGATGAAAGTAAACATATATTAACAAAATAAAACAAATAGAACAGGTTATTTTACTTTAATTAGAATTACAACCTTTGCGAGTAATATTATTTACATGTTATGTACGAACGTGGCGTTACTCAGTTGGCAAAGAACATTCTCATTTTATACTTTTTTGCTTTGTTTTATTTGTTCGTACTACGGGGTACAATGCGCACATGCGCACGTATGTGAATGCGTCTATATGAACATATGAGTGTGTGAGCATATATATATATATATATATATATATATATATATATATATGATCGTGTACGCTGCGCACCCTTCACATTTACGCATTTACATCTCGGTACGTAGCCCAACGAGATTTATTCGCCGATTTCAAAACGGTGGCATTTTTAAAAAAAAAAAAAAAATCGTGAAATAATTGCTACATTGCTACATTGCTACTACTCTTTTTTTTTTTTTTTTTCTTTCATTAACTGTTCTGAGGTACTTCATCGCTTCCCTTTCCCTTGGATTTCTTCTTTTTTGCAGTTACGGAAGAGTTCAGAATGTTTTTTAACGATTCATCCTGAATTTCATTTACCGTTTTGCAGTTATTTACTTGAGAACATTTGACCCCAGTGAGTTGTTTAATTCCGTCTTCTTTAACCATAACGGTGTATTTAAATTGCGAAACGTACTCTTTTTTTTTTTCTGTGTATACATTATATGGTTTAATTAAATCATGTCTTAGGGCTTCCGGTATACCAATTAAAGCAGCTCGTTGATCTTCAATATGTTTAACATGAAAAGGTAGTACAGGAAACTTTTTATTAATTTCACTTATAAAGGATCTCCCCAAATTTGTTTTTAAATGATAATTTTTTTGTACTTCTCTTTTGTAAATGGTTGTTTTATGATCACTTTCTTTAATTTTTCCATCCCCTGTTGTGACCATAACATCAATTATGTAAATATCATCTGGTTCTACTTGAAAGTCTTCTACTTTATTTTCAGGATTTTCTTTTAATACAATATATTTACTTCCTTCTAAAATGTATTTTTTAATTTGATAAGTTACACAATTTGATATTACGTTACATTTCAATTCTTCACATGCTTTCTGTATATTTTTTGTTATATCACTAGCATTTATACCAACCTTTAAACTTTTTAAAAATAGTTGAGATAGAATATGTGCATTCTTTAAAACTTCTGCTTTAGGTCCTTCTATTATTTCATTTTCATTACAAATATATAACGTATGACCAACCATACTAATATGTCCATCTATATGACATCCCAAACATATTTTTACTACATCTCCATTTTTTACTGTATCGTCATTATCACCACATGGGGAAAAATTATTGCATATTTCGTTAACATTTATTGTTACAGGAAAACAAATTCCTTTTTCTACTTTGTTTCCCTTTTCCTTTTTTACATAAACTTTGTCCAATTCTTCCTTCATAACCTTTTCTCCATAATTGCACAGTTCGACAATTTTGGCACCTACAAAAAAAGGGGGAGTAGAAAAAAAAAAAAAAAAAAAAAAAAAAAAAAGATAAAATGCATAGAAAAGATCAATTTACAAGGTAGATAACATCACATTTGGATTGGTAACAAAAATAAGAACCATTTATATCTCCTTTACCCCTTCCCAATAGGGATTTATTTGCATGAATTCCGCTACTTTTATGTAGGTAACGGTTGTGGGAAAAAAGGACAAAAAAGTGCGCAATTATTTCCACTTACCTTCTACACATTTTTCTAACAGTTTCTTCAAGGTCGTGTTCGCTATTGTTCCCGCGTGGGTGTACTTTCCCAAATCGATATCTTCCGTCTTCGATTCCGGTGTTTGCTCCATGTTTATTTATGAACTTTTTTTTTTTTTTTTTTTTTTTTTTACTATAATGTGAGGTAAAAATTTAGGGGACTAAATACGCCTTAAGAGCGATATGGTGGATAAAATACCAAAAGGATACGTAAATATTTTATATCAAATGCGATAAAAAAAAAAAAAAAAAAATGGTGATTGAAGAACGAATGTAATTGTTCAAATATTCTGATGTCAAATGTAAAAGGGAGAACGATGATGCATATAAGAAAGTGTTGAGAAAAGGATGAAATGCGTACAAATATTCTTAACGTAAGAATAGCATGTTGCAAAAAAAAAAAAAAAAGAAAAAAAAAGCACAAACCTCCCAAATTTAGCCTTACACTTCCATGTATGTATATACATACATGTATATATGTATTTATATAAAATTATTTTGATATTTTAATTTTATTTTAAGGGAAGTGAATAGGAAAAAAGTATTTCTTCATTTACTCGGTAAAAAGGGCACGACAATGTGAATTGCAGTCAAATGCATTAATTGAACTTGCTGATCGTTTGGTTTGACTTGTAATTTTTTCCTTTTCACATTATCGCGTTATGCAGCTCTTTGCATATTAAAGCTTTTACAATTTGAACATATCTACCTGTGTTACTTTACATTTCTTGCCTTCCCTTTCTTCTACTTTTTTTTTTTTTTTTTTTTTTTTTTGTTCTGAGCCCTATTTTTCCTGCACCATAATATCTACGTAATGTGACACATGCCAGAATTTGCTTCCTTTCATTACTCCCTTTGGGTGTGTTTTTCTTAATTTTTTCTAATTTATGCCCTCTCTCTAGCTTATTACTCATTCTGAGTATCCTTTTTTTTTTTTTTTTTTTTTTTTTTTGTATATTGTTATCGAGCAGGAGGGTACTCCTCCACAGGGGTATATAAATGCTTCAGTACCTGTTTATGTACCTACTTACGCACATTCTCGTACCATGTGAGGGAATACTCAAGTATATGCTTCAATATGTATACATTACCCCCCTCCACCCCTCCATGCTGACCAAGTCATGTATAACCCGCAAAAAAGCAAAGGACACTTACAATTTTTCACATTTTCAAAAAATGAAAAATTCAGAACATTCTGAGCGGTTAAAGAATCACCTGCTTGTTAACAGGATTTTGGAACACCGAAATAATAGCATGTACAAAAAAAGAAATGAAGGAAAAGTTCTCCCTAACTATGCATGCTTCATATACGTTAGGCTACGTTCCCGTTTGTTGTAATTGCGAACATAATTTTGTGCTTGCAACTGGCGAAGAAATTAAGTGACCATTCCGAACAAAGCTCGTACTAGTCTATTTGGGTCAAACTCGTATACACAAAAGATATTACAGGTTAACATGTATATATTTACATGTATGCATATATTTGTGTAAAAACTTTGCATGTAGCTTGTACGAACTGATAGAAAGTACGCATAACACTGAATTGGACTTGTTTTTGCGATTATACGTTTCTAAAGGGAGAGGAACAAAAGTAAAAAAAAATATTGTACCTACATTTTTTAAAAAAGATGTAAAAAAAAAAAAAAAAAAAAAAATTTCCAAAGGAATTAATAAAAACTGAAAATTCAGTTTTCGCTCGAAAAAAAAAAAAAAACATAAAACACGGATTTAAAAATAAGTTCACAACAGAACAGACACATGTGCGCAAATGCACACGTAAGTGGATGAGCACATATGCATGTGGACACTCCGTTGGGAATGAGGCGTTTAACTGAAATCGGTACTTCCCCCTTAAAGAGCTCTACTGAATGAGGCATTCCGCGAAATGACGTGCCTGGCTTCTCCTTGACGTGCTACAAAAGGATAAAAACGGAATCAATGAATTAATGGTATAACGACAGGGAAGAGAGTAGTGTGGCGAATGGTGGTAAGGCGAATGGCGTGACTTTTATTACTTAATGATAATGGGGGAGAAATTAATGAAACTGAAATAACTTGTGTTCGAAAGTTCCAGTGATCTCTGATTTTCCATCATGCCATCTTGCACACTTTTATCCTGTTAAGGCATTCACGAGAAAAGGGGAACATAAGCGCCGTGCATATGTATATGCATGCACATGCGCATATTCGGACGCACGTATATGCGCATGTTTATGCGTATTTTTATCCTTACAAAGACGAATTCCCTTTTGCCGTTTGGTTGCCAAATTTGTATGTACTTGTCGATCCCACATGTGGCCAAATAAGATCCTTCAGGATGGACCTATGCACACGGGGGATAGAAAGGGAAGTGATAGAAAAAAAAGAAAAAAAAAAGCCATATGACAGAAAACTAAAGGTAGACATGCATACGGGTAAATATACCCACACAAATGTACACATGTGCTCCTCATTTATATCACATATTTAGTTTTTTTTCAACATGCAAAATAATACCTGCACACAGTTTACGTGGTTATCATGGCCCTTCAGTACATTGAGCAACTTTCCTTAAAAAAAAAAAAAAAAAAATAGCAGCATCGGTGTGGAGCTAGTGGCGTGCTAGTAACAGTGCGGTTGCATCCTTCTTATCCTAATTAATTTTACACTTATGTGCAAAAAAAAAAAAAAAAAAAAAAGGCGTGTGCAAAAGAAAAGTGGTACCATCTCTTATCCTCCAAACGTAAACTCCACAGTTGTCACTTGCAGCCAAAATGACATTGTCATTCCAGAATGACACCTCCTTTATATCCGTTCCGTTGTTACAGTGACCAACAAACCTGCGTAGAATGAGGAGCCAAAGAGAGCAGTAGTCGTGCAGTACCGTGTTATTGTGAGCACATGTATGTATACATATAATACACCGCGTACATACATACGTACATACAAAGTATACATGTTAATTTTTTCCGCTTTTCACTCTCTGTTACCTCTTGCAGCTACCCTGAGGAACCCAGAAGGGGTCTTCAACCTTCTCCACATAACTACGGGGTTTCATTTTCTTTTCTTTCTCGAAAACGTAAATGTTCTCACATGAATTTCTATCAGTGTATTCAACTTCATTGTATAGATTGTCGAAAAATTGGTTTTCGTAACTGGAGGAAGAATCATCTGACGATATAGATGCATAACTATAGTCGGAATTATTCTGTGGTAGATCCAATAAGGCATGTTTTCTCAATATAGAAATTTTTTTTTTATGTAAAAAATTACGTTCCTCCGAAGAATACGCATCTATTTCGTTATTTTCGTCGAATTCAGTTGTACTAATTTCATTTATTATGTTATTCGAATCATATATTACGTACTGAGTCTCCATTTTCTGTTTACAATCCATTCTCCTTGATCTCCGTGTTATTACATTTCGTATGCGCTTTCCTTTTGTTTTTCCTCTTCCCGTGCTGTCATTCGACATATGGTCATCGCTCCAGGGGCGTTGGGGCTTCCTCAATAGTCTACCACGGATGCTACGGCTGCGACTACGGCTTCTACTGCCGCTTCTACTGCTGCTTATGTAACTACCACTACGACTTGTGCTACCCCAGTCGCTACTTCCTTTGCCACTACCATTCCCCCTTTTCTTCTTCTTCCTTCTACGAATTCTCCTCCTTCCGCTCTTATATTCTCTTTTCATGAAACTCTCGAAATCTATATAACTGGCGTCTTCCCCACGGTTGTTGCTTCCATTGCTTCGGTCGCTATCCCCAGCTCCTGCCCTCTTTTTATTTAGTCTCTCACCCATCTGCTTTCTTCTTCTTTCTGTTTGCTTACCTGAGGAGGACGCTCCCTCACGGTCTAATTGTTTTCCCTCTCTACGTTCATCATCCGCATGTTCATTTCCTCCTATGGGTTTACTGCTTCTGCTCGAAGAATCAATCGTGTACTTTCCTTTTTGCACTTTTTTTTCTGCATTTTCTGAGGTGGGTTCTTGCATTTCTTCTCCTTCCCTTTCTTTAGAAGCACATGGTTGGTCTGTGGCGTTGTTGCTATCTCTGTCCGAGGCAACATTATTCATCGCACCGTGTTCATTGGGATCGTCTTCATTACGGTTTCCATCATCATCCGAAGAAGGTCTTTCGTTTCCATTAACGTTGTTGTCATTCCCTATAGAGGGTTCACCCATTTCGCCGTTATCCTGTGGCGCTACGTCCATATGAGCTACGTTACTTAAGATAATGTGATTGTCGGCACTGTCACTGTTTTCATTCACCAGTCGGGTATTTAGAACTACGTTACTGCCACCCAGAATAAGGTAGCTAAAATTGAAATCACTCAAGATACCATGCGTGATTGCTTCCACACGATATGTCGTGTCGTTTCGACCACTGTTGACAATGCCATCGTTTTCGCCATTCCCAATATTCTCACTATCCCGGTCGTTGGTAGCATTAGCATTGTCCGTCCTTTCTCCATCATTGTTCACATTTCCATTGTCCCTGTTTCCATTTTGAATACCTGCTTCTCCCCCACTGTTGTCATGTTCACCTCTAACCACGGCATCGCCATCTCCTTCTCTGGTAGAAGGACCAATTGGCTCCGTCGCCACAGCAGCACTTGCGCTCTGGGTGACGGGGTTCACAGGTGCAGTTGTGATTGTGGAGCGATATAGTTCTAACCTTATTATATTGCCTTGTCTTGTTCTCCTATACGATCTTTCTAAAATATAATCAATATCTTTTTTAATATTTTCTTTTCGAGCATTTTTATTGTCTCTCCACGAATCTTGAGAATTGGACGAGATGACGGAGGAAGAGGATCGACTACTTTCCTCTACATTTTTTTTTAAAATTTTTTTTTTTTTTTTTTTCCTCATACCATCATTCTTTTTTATATTTGAAGGATATATTCCCTTCTTTGTTTTTTTCCCTCCCTTTTCGCGTTCTTCCTGTAAACCCTGTTTCTCTCGTAGATCTGCTCTTCCAGGTCGATGGCCTTGCTCTCGCTTTCCCTTTTTCTCTCTTTCCTCTTCTTTTCCCATCTCTCTTCTTCTGCTAAGTGACTGGAAATACTGTACAAAATCGCTATCCCCGTAACTTTTCACGTCTCCTCTTGAGGGGTCACCACCAATCCTAAACCGAGAAGTTTCCGGACTACCTCCCGTCAAATGGTCACCTTCGGCGCTCCTCGCATTATTGACAGTATCGCCATTATTATGTCGATCATGTATGTCATGTCGATCATGCAGATCATGTCGATCATGTATGTCATGTCGATCATGTAGGTCATGTCGATCATGTAGGTCATGTTGATCATGTCGATCATGTCGGTCATGTCGGTCATGTCGGCTCTTTCGTCTCTTCTGTCTCTTCCCCATTTGATCTTTTCCGCCTAAATCGTAGCCACGTTCTTTACTCCCATCGCGGGTGAAGTAGTCCTTCAAGTTTCCGTACGTTCCACTGTCGTAGTCAGCGTCATCATTGTCACCATGGCGTAGTATCCTTTCTCTTCTGTGCTGAGAGTCACCCCTTCTTTCCTGCAGATGTTTGCTCTTATCCGTTTCAAAGGAACGTCTACAAATCTCTTTTTCGTTTAATACATTTGATTTCCCACTATGTTCTCCTCTCTTCGTAAATATGTATTCATAGTTTCTATTTAACCTTTTTACCAATTTATTGTATCCCTTATCATAACGTTGATCCTTTAAAATTTTTTCTTTAATTTTTAGTTTATACATTTTCTCTATAGCTGCTAGGAAGTAATACTTAGGCCATCCTTTCCATGCAGAAATAGAATGTCTATAGCAAAAACTAACATAGAAAAATAGAAAAAAGGGATAAGAATTAACAAGTTTGTTTTGTAAATAACTTGATATCTGGCTTATAATTTGTACGTACCCATCTTCTTTGTTATCCTTTCTTCCTCCCCCTCCTCCTCCTCTTCTCATCTCCATTTTTTTCAACATTTTCACCCTTTTTTCACGTTCATTTGCGCTACCAGTATTTCCTCGGTCGCTTCCATCTTCCTTTCCGCTGCTGCTTCCGCTGTCTTTATTTCCTCCCTTATCTTTCCTTTTATATATAAATTTCTTCAGTTTTTCATCGAACGAGTCTCTTCTCCCCCTTTCGACTGTGCCTGCCTCCGCAGTTGATTCTGCCTCGGGTGCATCTGCCTCGAGTGCTTCTGCTTCGACCGCTTCTGCTACTTCGATCGCCTCCGCTGCTTCAACCGCTTCTGCTACTTCGACCACTTCTGCTGCTTCGACCACTTCTGCTGCTTCGACCACTTCTGCTGCTTCAACCACTTCCGCTGCTAGGTTTCCTAGCTTCTTCCCGTTTTCACTCGAACGCTTCTGCGTCTCCCCCTCCTGTGTCAGCTCTTCGTCCGTGTGCCTATACTTTTTTTTCTTTTTTTTCTTTTTATCCCTTGTTTCGCTTGAGCAGCTGTAAAATTTGTTGGAGCCAGACTCATCGACTTGTTCGTGTTTTCTCTTTTTCTCCTCGAAGTTACTTTCGAGCACGTTCTTTTCGTCTGTAGTGGGTTCACGGATACCACCTTCCCGGCTTGTGCACACCTTGCTCTGTGAATCTTCATTTTTGGAAATACTATTAAAAGGGTTATCTAATTTGGATTCACCTAAGGGGCCTTTTCCCTCTTGTGCAATTTCCTCCTTTCTTCCTTCTTGATTCACCTCTTCTTTCTGTTTGCTCAGGTGTCTCTCACTTTTAACCTTCTCCCTTCTTCCACTCCTCGCTCGGCTGCTTCGGCTGTTACTGTTTCTGCTCCTGTTCTTATACCCCGATCTGTATCTGCCGCTGCTTCTGCTACTACCGCTGTTTCTGCTACTACCGCTGCTTCTGCTACTATCGCTGCCTCTGCTACTACCGCTGCCTCTGCTACTACCGCTGCCTCTGCTACTACCGCTGCCTCTGCTACTACCGCTGCCTCTGCTACTACCGCTTCTTCCAGTGAGTCTCTCCTTACCATTGCTATAGTGTTGGTCGCTTCTTGAGGGTATACAAAATGTTTTCTCCTCCTGGCCCTCGCTCTCATTCTCCTTTTCTCCTTTAAATTTTCTCCTCAAATAGGGTTTCCATTTTCCTTTTTTCCGTCTCTCCCCATATGAACCATCTTCTGAGCGGTCTTCCGAGCGGTCTTCTGAGCGGTCTTCCGAGCGGTCTTCTGAGTAGTCTTCCGAAAGGTTCTCCTCCTTGTCTGCCTCGGCATGTTGTTTCCCCCCATCTGTAGACTTTTTTTTTTTTTTATCTTTTTTTTTAGTTTTACTCTGATACGTTTCCCCAATTAAAATAACTTTATCCTTATACAATTCATACAACTTCTTTTTAATTTTTTTCTTAAGATAAAAAAATTCCATAACACCTTTATATTGTTTACACGCAGATAAGGTAATTCTGTAAGCATTAACTAGTTTTTTGTTTACAATATTTGCTTGAATTCTTCTATATATAGCTTTATAGTAATAAGGATCTAATTTTAAAGCTTCTAATGCATATAACTCAGCTAAATATGCATCATTTTTTGCTCTTCTTTGTATTAATGTAACAGCTAAATTACAATATAGTACTTTTTTAATCTCTTTATTTTGTACTAAATTTAGACATTCATTATATAAATATTCTGCTTCAAAATATTGTTTTTTTTCATATGCTTTTCCAGCTAGCTTTTCTATATTTTTAATTAATGACAATTCATGTAAATAGTTTAAATATTCTTCATTTTTTTTTTTTTTATTCATATAATTATTATTTTCATCAAAATATGGTGGAAATAAAATGTCATACGTTTTTTTATAATCAAAGGTACATTTATTATCTATATAATTATAACTCAAACATCTTTCTTCTTCTTTTTTTAAAAAATTAAACATATATACATGTTCATTATTATATGTAACTCCTAAATACTTTCCATTATTAGACCATGCCAAATGAGTACAAAAAAGGGAAATATTATTTATCTTTCTTTCATCTTCTTCATCACAATAATTCCATAAATGCTTTGGGTAATATGTATCTGATGGCATACTATTTTTCCAATTCATATTATCATTCTTTCTATATAAATCTAGCATCCTTCTGTCGTACACTCTTACCAGCATGTCATTCGAACATACACCTATGTAGTTGTTGTAAATGGGATTTATCGATATCGCCTTCATCTGCGAACAGGGCAAACAGAACAAACAGGGCAAAAACAGTTTGAGCGGTGTGATGCGTGCAAAAAGATGCGAACACCGATGGGGTGGTGTTCTGTACGCGCGGCACCAAGTCACAGAGTTTGATCTAAGCGTTTAATCGTGCCGTTCAACCGTGCCGTTTTACAGTGCCGTTTTACAGTGCCGTTTTACAGTGCCGTTTTACAGTGCCGTTTTATAGTGCCGCTTTACAGTGCCGCTTTACAGTGCCGCTTTACAGTGCCGCTTTACAGTGCCGCTTTACAGTGCCGTTTTACAGTGCCTCTTTACAGTGCCGTTTAATCGACGTGTCCATTCGTCACGTCCATGCACCGCTTATATCGATGCATCGAAGCAGTAAGCCTCTCTTTACCTCTCGCTGAAAGTCTAGATTGAGATACTTGTGCTCATTCATGGCTCTGAGAACATTGTATCTGTTCTTCATGAAGTGGTTAAACTTTTTTACATTATTCTTTCTGTCCTCTGGAGTGCACGTGTGAAGCTTATTTTCATTGGGAACCTTGTTGTAATTAATTATGACCTGCAAAAAGGGGGGAAGGGATGGTAAGTACAGTGCGGAGTTTGCAATGGCGTGGTTTCTTCGTGGCGACAATGCAGAACAGCTGCGCGTTGTCGCACACAAACATGCACATGCGTGTGCATATATATATATATATATATATGTGCTATTAATATGGATGTCCACACTGCTGGTCAGCAAATGCAGCGGTAAGCGCCATACATTTCTGCAATCGGGGGGGCTGCATATGTGCTTCTCCCTCGTGTCAAATTGCCGCACGGTGCCTAATAAGATAGTGAGCATGTAAAAAATTAGTGCACACCCATGCGCACAGGACTGTACATGAGAGTGCTCATATAAATATACACAAGCGCGTAAACGTTTTAGGGGTTGGCATGCTTTATCGTGTTTTCTTTATAATACCGTCTTCTGCACATGACCAGTAAACAAATTGGTTATGCTTTGGAACGGTTGCTATATGCTTTACTCGATCGGAATGGCATTTATGAACGACTCTGCGAAGGAGCAAGGAAAAATAAGAAGAATGTGCACTGAAGTGTGGTCACATGCGGGTATTCGCACGTTGACTATGTCCCAATTTGTCAACTCGTCAGCTAGCCCTAATATGTGCTACTCAATTTGCTTTCCCTTTCTTTCCTCTCCTCTTGTGAACCTGTGAGTCGTTTGTTTTCACTTACCTGTACGACGAATTATATATGTTGTGCACACGGACTTGCCTATCCATGGATCCCGTTATAACAAAATCATTGTCAATATAACCTACTCCAAAAATATTGTACGAGTGACCAGTATCTATGGAATGTTTTGGCTTGTTTTTGTACTTATGCTTATTTACATTCCAAATCAGAACTTTTTTATCGTCACTAGCAGACGCTAATAAATGGTTATAATCATTCCACTTTAGTCTGTTTACACACCCTTCATGACCTGAAAAGTACAGAATGATTTGCATAAATGATGTGCACGTATGATAAGTCTTAATACGTGTGAATATGATACTTGCAATGAAGATATGTTCTGTTCAGGTAAATTTGAAATTTTTTTTTTTTTTTCCTATTTTTACCTGACAAAGTCATGGTGTTTTGAAGTCTACTAATAAATTTTTCATTCGACTGGACATTTTGATTTATATAATTAAAATGTTGTTTGTCAATTTTTAATTTCCTTATGTTGTTATATATGTTATCGTTTTGAAGTGAACTGTGCTTCATTATTCCCCTTGTACGTATGCGTATATGTATGCATACATTTATGCATATATGTATGTATGTATGTATGTATGTACGTATGTATGTATGTATGTATGTATGTATGTATGTATGTATGTATGTATGTATGTATGTATGTACGTATGTATGCATGTACGCATGTACGCATGTATGCATGTATGTGTATATATGTACACATACGTGTACGTAAGTGTATTTATATGTACTATATATCTACTTGAACTTTTTTTGGAAATAATAAAAAAAGGAATAAAAAAAAAAAAAAAAAAAAAAATGTATACAATTTAATGAAAACGATGTATAAGTTTTGTTACTCCTTACGTTGTAGTGTTATGCATTATTAGCTTTGAAAAATGTTCTCTGTATTCATTTTTTCTTTTTATTTATTATTACTACTATTATTACTATTATTACTATTATTATTATTATTACTATTATTATTATTATTATTATTACTATTATTATTAATATTAATATTATTATTACTATTCTTATTACTATTACATATTTTTTTTTTTTTTTTTTTTTTTTTTTTTCCAAAAGAGTGTATTTATAACTAGCTTGTCAATGTTAGTGTAGTATATACATATACATATATACATATGTATATACATATGTATATACATATATATATATATGTATACATTTTTTGCATATACGTAAATACCATACATATGAACATTTGCTATATTTATGACTTTTTATATGTTCATTTTTCACTTAAAAGGAGAGAAGTTATTTTTTTATTTTAAAATTACAACTTTTTTTTTTTTTAAAATACGAAAAAAAAAAGAAAAAAAAGAAAAAACTACATTTTATAGAATTTGCTTGAAACGTTTTAAAAAATGTAGAAATTGAAGAAACGAATCGAGGCCAGAAAATTTTCAGTGGACACAAGCAAGATAAGAAAAGAAAAGAAAAGAAAAAGCGGGAAATGTAGTGACATATCCTCATATACGCATTAAGACGTACATGCGTTCATGTGACATTTTTTCCCTTTTTGTCATTTTTTAGACTTAAAATAAGAGCTTATTTTTTCTTTATTATCACGAATATTTTGTGCTCAGTAACATTCGCAGTTTTGTAACTTTGAATGGGATAAAAAAAGAAAAATGGAAAAATATCGCCCCTACAACTGCTATATCTTAAAGCAGTTTAATTTAATTGCTTCTTTTTTTTTTTTTTTTTTTTTTTTTTTTATTGTATTTTTGTTTTGATATTACTTCCCCCGTTTCTTTACACATGTGTGTACTTCAAATGTACATGTATACATATGTACTTAATATGCGTGCGCATGCCATAAAGATAATTTTCCTTTGATGAAATAGAACGTAAGCGTAAAGAGGTGCTTAGTTATTAGCATTAAAGGGAAGGGTGTTTATGTGGTAAACCACTAAAAAGTGGATAAGACTTTAAATAGATGGAAAAAAAAAAAAAAAAAAAAAAAAAAAATGAACAGAGTTGTCCTCTTTTTATGACATAAGAAGAAAGGTTTCTATTTTTTTATTTCACTTTACCTATTTAAACCTCCCCCAATTTCTTTCTCAGTAAGTTTAGATGTGCAAAAAGGGAATTAGTTAATATCGATTACGTTATTTCTATTCCTAGACAAATCGATTAGAGGAAACGTGATGGTGGGCACTCCTCAAAAAGGTTCCGCTCAAAAATAAAGGTCCACTTAAAAAAGCGAAACGATTATGTGTGCGCTCTTAAGTGTATGTTTGCGTACGCTCATACATGTATGTTTGTGTGTGCTCTTATGTGTAAATTTGTATGTGCTCTTATGTGTGTATTTGTGTGTGCTCCTATGTGTGTATTTGTGTGCGCTCCTATGTGTGTATTTGTGTGCGCTCATATGTGTGTATTTGTGTGTGCTCTTATGTGTGTATTTGTTCCCATTGCGCGGTGACACGCATTACTTGTTTACATGAGATAGGGAATGGAGTTACCTATTAAAAAAAAAAAATCCTTTTGCATACTTTCGAAAGAACACAAGTCTAGAAAAAAATATATACAATTTTTATATGCATCTCATTAACAGGGAGGTCCCTTCAGACAACTTCATATGGGCAAACTGAGTGCTTTCTGCTCGTAGATTTAAATGCTCGTAAACAAGTCATATACTGCTTGGTTAGCCACAAAAAGGTGTGTAGTACAATACAGGTATGCACACACGCACAACTACATACGTATGTATACCTGAGCCTTTCGCGAAGTATGTATGTACGTATGACCCCCAAAGCAGACGTGCGCACATCACATTCTGCCTTTATAGTACATATGTAAGCGCTTCGTTGGGGTGTATTAAACCAAAGGAGGACAAAAAAACACCGTTATACACCTATCCTGTAAAAATTACAAAAACGCACTCGGATAAACAACAGTTCATACGTCACTATTCATGAATTGTTCGCGTTAAACAAATTGCAGTGTGCACATGCAAGCACGTGCACGTGCATGT
Organism: Plasmodium ovale wallikeri; assembly: GCA_900088485.1. Lineage (NCBI taxonomy): Eukaryota > Apicomplexa > Aconoidasida > Haemosporida > Plasmodiidae > Plasmodium > Plasmodium ovale. Next base: position 55,282 of record FLRD01000136.1, on the reverse strand, counting down.
AAGTATGTGCACATAAATGTAGTTATGATTTCACGGGACCAAGAACCCAATAGAAAAAAACCGCATTTCTTTTTGGCCATAAAAAAGGAAAGGTACATCAGAAAATTTTACGACTAAAAAAATAAAAAAATTTTGTTATTCCCTTAAGCATTTATTTATTTTTATTTTTTTTTTTCTGCACTATATAAATTTCCACACTGGGAAAAAAAAAAAAAAAAAATTATTTTTTCTTTCATTTTTACAAAATATTTTGTGTTAGCTTAAAATTAAGAGATAGATAGAATTGTTTCCATTTTTTTTTTTTTTTTTTTTTTTTTTTTTTTGTTTGTTAAGTTACATACATAAAGAGCAAAATTGGGGATGTGATATGGTTATTCGGACGAAACCAAAAATAAAGAGGAAAAATTAAAAAAAAAAAAAAAAAAAAAAGAACATAACAAGCTTATATTATTTATACATCACAAATGTTTGCATATGCATCTTCCATATACATATAAGTAGTACGACACGTTTGAACAATCGGACACACATTTACACATATGCACACGCCTATACATGTACGAAAGTACATATTCATATAAAATGTAGAAAGAAGTTGAAAAGTGAGAATCGGAAGTGGGGAAATGAACAGATGAGTGACACTGAGGAAAAATGAACTAGAAGAAACTTCCTTCTATTTTTCTTTCCCTTTCTTCTCTCCATATTCTCCGCGTAGTTTTGCATGTGTTTAACGTAATTGTATCATTACATGCATAAAATTCGGAAGAGACCCTTATAGATGCGTCCATACGTACATGCAACTGTATGTACTTATGTGCATGTACTTATGCATGCATACCCATTTTTAAGACTTTTGCAAAAACTAGCGGCTTCAATATGGCACATGTGAATAGCGAAGAGAAGGAAAAAAACAAGAAGAAGAAAAAAAAGAAATCAAGGAACCTTCATAAAAACAATGGTGTTAGAAAATAACAGAAATTGTTGTGTACATACCGTTTTTTATGTGTACATGTAAAATGGAAAACTCACCTTTTCTCCTCATTACAATTCTGTCAATATGTTCTTTCAAAGAGGGGGAATCCGTCTATTGTCACGTTCTTATATGTACATGTACAATCAGGTAAAAATGGGTAAATATGAACATACATATTTTTTATTTCCCTATTTTTCCATATTTCAGATATCAGAAAAAGTGTAAAAGTGAAGAATCGTAAGGAGGAGCAAAACAAGGAGTTAGAACAAGGACAATCATATGGAGAACAGATAGAGGAAATTCTGGCTTTAAATCATATTTATTTTCCTATATATGTAGAAAATGCTGGGTAAGAGTGAGAAAATCGCTCAGTCGTTTTCTTAGTACAACGCACTAAAATGGCGTCTCCCCATTTTGACACCTCCCCATTTTGACATATCCCCAATTTGACATATCCCCATTTTGACACCTCCCCATTTTGACATATCCCCATTTTGACACTTCCCCCCTGCAGGCACGTAAGGAAATCCCACTTGCCGCCTGACCTAATGACAACCGAGACATTTTTGAAAAAGAGTAAGGAGTTGTCCAACGTAGTGATGATCGACATGAATGATGAAATAAACTCGAGTAGCTGCCTGCAATTTTGCATCTTTTTCAATTTTGATAATGATTTTCCCAAATATAAAGTAACCTTCTTCTGTGATAGTAAGTACCCCTTTTCTTATCCGAACATTGGCATATACTTAAGTAATGCCCTCAGTGAACAGCAAAGAAATTTCATAACATTAAGCTTAAAGAAAATATGTGCAAAAAATTATGGGAGAATAACCTTATTCGATATCTGTATGTTTTTAAACGAACATATTAACAAAACTGCAAACGAAGAGTTTAAGAATTTATGGGAAGAAATGAAACACAGACAAGATGATAGTAACAAAGTCTCTATGAGTAGGGGTAAGGAGGAAGAACATAGAGAAATCGATGATGGGGGTGAATATGTACATGGAGATTCACATGGGGGAGCCTTTTCGACCGAGTGGACAAGATGTGAACAAGAAGGAAAAGAAGAAAGGGAAAACAAGGCACATAGAGGGAAAAAGACAAAAAAGGAAAAAAAGACACATAAGACAAATAAGGAGAGAAATAAAAACGAGGATGATAATAAAGGTGAGGAAGACGATGAGGATAATGATGAAGATGATGATGAAAATGGTGGAAAAAACGGGGGAGAAAAGTACCTATTGAGTATATGCAATGTTGGAAATATATCCGGGTTTGCTTCACTAAATAGTTGTGTTCTAAGTGAAAATTGCAAAGTTAAGAAAAAGAAAAAAAAGGAAAAAAAAAGAAACGATAAGATAATATTAGAAGAGGAATTGAACAATAGAAATATTTTGCCAATTTCAGAAAAAAAAAGAATGATAAGATGTGAATATAATAATATTAAAAATTTTGATATTATTAAAAAAATTTCATTAAGTTATTACAAAAATAAACTTATAGCTAGACATGTGATTGATACAAACATGTACGTTATTCATACATATGCAATATTAAACACTTTTCACTTTTTAACATTTTTCCTTAGTCATATTTTATTTTGTAATAGAGGTTTTAGTTTATTTTGCAATATATCTGATGAAAAAAATGATGGAGGAATAAAAAAAAGCCAAAAAAAAGAAAAAATGTTTAAGGAATTTTTAAATGATATTAACATGAACAATGTTACTACTTCGAATAGCTACAATAAAAAAAAAAAAAAAAAAATTTATGACTATACATCAGTTAACTACTTTTGTAGCGAATATCAGTTTTATGCAAATAAAAAATGCATAATGAATAGAAATAATGAAAAGACACTATATGATATTTTTAAAGAGCTAACAATTTTCCGGTTGAGGAAAGTTATACATCATTACAAAATGATGCAGAAGGTAATATTAAAAAAAATAATTCGTGAATTGGTTAAGCTGTCCAAAATACAGCATAAATATTTAGTTAGATATCACCTGACTTGGTCAGAAAAAGAGTGCTTTCTCTTGAACGAAGAGGTAGAGGAAGGGATGCACATATCCAAAATGGTTCAGCTAATGCATTGGCTCGTTCGCGCCCGGGTTAGAGCCGAGGATGGCCATGGCCATGGCGATGGCGATGGTGACGGCGATGGCGACGGCGACGGCGACGGCGGTGACAGTGACGGTGACAGTGGCGATGACAATGACGATGACAATGGCGGAGGGGGAAAAGAAACATTCCTCGACTTGAAAAGTAGCATGAGTAAGTGTAGCAAGCTTGGGCGTAGGAAAAACGGAAGTGTGAGGCATCAGGAGGAAGTTAAATATGTTGAGAGTGTGCTAAAGAGGAGAAGGAGAAAGCATAATGTACTCTATGTACAATGTGAGTACTGCAAAGGACAATTGCTTGAAAAGGAAATTGATAGCAATTTTTTTCAAAATAATAAGTACCTTGTGTGGCAAATCTTTAGACAAATATTAGAAGCAGTAAGCTATTTACATAAACAGAAAATATATATAAAGACACTCAACACACAGAATATGTACATAGACAATGACGAATATGGGGTTCATATAAAAATTGTTAATTACAGTGTCGCTAATGCTATTGACTATGTATATTTTTACCATTATGCGTACAGTAAACACGCTACTTTATTCGCCGATGTAGTGAGAGAGTTTTATGAGAGTAGCGAGGGTGTCACAGAGGAGGTGAAGAAAGAGAATGAGAGGAATGAGAGGAATGAGAGGAATGAGAAGAACGAGAGGAATGAGAAGAACGAGAGGAATGAGAAGAACGAGAGGAATGAGAAGAACGAGAGAAAGAGGGAGGATAGTGTCAAAGAAAGAGACGAAAAGCGCTGCGCAGATTTTATTAGCCGCCTGAAAGGATTGGCTATAGGGAAGGAAAAAGAAACATGCGATAACTACGCTGGGCAAAATGCTAACTGCAATCAAGGCAAGTCGAAGGGAGGAGAGGACTTTTACGTGCACTCTTATAACCAATTTTTGTATAGCAGTTTGGGGAAGAAGAAGCACGATTATGAGGAGCAGGATTTATTTTCCCTTGGTCTTGTTTTGTATGAACTGTTGCATTCCCCCTTTAAGACCAAGGAAGAGAAATTTCGAAATATAAAATATATGATTGCGAAGAGAGCATTTTCTGAAAACTTTTTAAGAAATGTAGACAACGATGCGCTGAAGGTTCTAAAGCATATTTTGATGAGTACCATTAATTACGAAAGCAATGAGCACGTCGGAAGGTTGCAGTATCCCGATATGCGAAGCGTAAGTATGAAAACCAGCGAAGAAATTGCAAAGGAGGGAGATGCAGATGTTAAATCAAAGAAGGAAGATGCAGATGTTAAATCAAAGAAGGAATATGCAGATGTTAAACCAAAGAAGGAATATGCAGATGTTAAATCAAAGAAGGAAGATGCAAAGGTAGCTTTAAAACGTGATTTAAGTAGTCAGAAAGGAGACATCCCCAAAGGGAGTAACCCCAAAGGAAGCAGTCCCAAAGGGAGTGTCCTCATAGGAAGCAGTCTCAAGGGAAGTAACCCCAATTATGATGATGTGTATAATGTAAAGAGAGAACACTCCAGCCAGAGATGCAGAAAGGGAGGTACAATTAGTGGAACAGATAACAGCATGGATGTGAGTAACGAAAGCAGGGGAAACAAGCACAGTAGTACAACCATCAGCGAAGAAAGCAGTAGGGTACAAAAAATTACAGCAGAGCAACTTTTAAATTCGCCGTTAATCCCCATGGTTATACAGAGAGATTTATTTAGATATTTTTTGCAAAAGCTAAAAAATAATTCCCCTAACGAATGTACAAATATTCTGAACGCGCTTCTCTATAAGAGTGTAAGTGAAGGTGGGATACCATTTGAAATTAATAAAAACACACAATCGTACACAAATACATGTACATACGAGTTGGATGTAATTAATAGTTATATATACCAATATTTCTACGAAGTATTATCGAAAAAGTATTGTACCTACAACCAACCACTTATTTTCCAACCATACATAAGAAAGAGTAATTTTCATTGTGGTCATACTGTGGATGCCAATTTTATGGAAACACTTCCAACAAAATTAGGGAAAAATATATATGTACAGAAGAAGAATGTAGAAAGAGAAAACAATACTAAGATGTATCACTCTAACTATCAAACCATTAAAATTAAGAGGAAGGTTTTTAATGAAAATCTTGACGTTATTTCAAAGAGCGTAATTCTGAAAAAGAAAAGTGAAAAAGGAGTTAAGTATTCGCTAGATCCTCCCTTCAGGAAAAACCAATCTCTCAAATTGAGAAATTTTAAGCGTAACCATGACCACAGGAGAGTAGAGGAAAGTGGAAATGATAAAGTTGATAAGGAGGGTGAAGGAAGAGCAGATTTAATTGCAATCGGAGAGACAAAACACTTGAAGGAACTCACTACCTCGTTGAGCAGTAAAAATGCATTTATAGAAACAGAAAATAAAATTGAGAAGAAAGGAGATTGCAGCATTTTAAGTAGATTTAACGAGAGAATCACATTAATAGACAAAAATAATAAGTTACTATATTTGCCATTTTACCTAACGGAAGGATATGTTAACGTGATTCCGCATCTAACAAGTGGAAGTAAAAACTTCGCGAGTTCCTTTTCTTTTTTTCAAAACCATTTCACGGAAAATAATAAGCAGAAAATTATTAGACGGGAAAATAGCATCCTCTACAGCACTGCGATAACTGTCGACGGAAGTGGTGGCAGCGGAATTGCCCGGGGAGTCCGCGGCAATGATGAGGTGAATACTGCATTCTGTATATACCAGCTAATTATAGTACACAGCGTGCTTGATATGTTTCACCACTTTGCGCCCTATCTGAAGAATCTAATTGTTAGGTGGTCGCACGCCGATTTTGTCCTTAAGGTTATCAGAGATATGCTTTCACTCGACTGTGAGGAAAAGACCCATTATATATACCATCGCCTTCGCGAGGGGAACATGTCGTACCAAAATTTAAAGAAGCTCCTTTACTTTTTAGATGTAAATTACGACGAACAGGTCTTAAAAATTTTTCACTCACTGACGTGCGTTGGGGGAGACGGTAAAGAGGGAGACCACGGGAAGAGTGGCAGCGGTTGTGGCAGCGGTTGTGGCAGCGGTTGTGGCAGAGATAAGCTTGCGAGGGAAATGCAGAAGGTGCGTGAAATGTACGAACTGAAGAATCACCAGAATAGGAGTTACATGAACCGGCTGATTGCGAACATCCTCTACTTGGATGTACTCTTTCACCATTTTAACAGCTCGAAGTACCTCTTCGAGTGGGAGTACTTTACGAATAAGTACAAGCAAATGTTCGACTTTTCCTTCGTGTTTAACATATCTTCTGAAATAAAACCTGAAAATGTTCTCTCCTTCGGGGGGGTGTCGGCAAATGTACTTTCGAACGGAGACCCTGCACAAGACAAGGATACTTACAACATCACGTTCGAAGTATTTGTGGACTCCATCTCGCGGATCATTTTGCAGGTAACAGCGGGGCTCCACGTCATGGTAGCGCCTTTTCGTAGTGGCGCTATTTCACGTCGATGTTACTTTTCCCATATGCACGTCTGCACATACATGTGCATTTGTTCCTAATTCCCCGCAGGAGGTTCGTGCAAGCCCCTATGATGACATGCCCATCGATTTTCACTCCCCCAGTGTGGTCATAACGACCAAGGCATATAAACTGCTAGTGTACGCCTTCTCCCTATATAATCACCTAGTTCAGAACAATATCAAGGTGAGACGAAGAGGCAAGAGCGACACCAGTTGCACCGTTTCGTTGACACGTTGGCGAAAAACTACCTGGTGCGATTCGTTTGTCCGTTCTTCCCTTATCATGTTTCTCCATTTTCATTTCTTCATTCTCCCCTCCCTTCGCTTCTTCCGCGCGTAGTGCGATTGCAAAATAGCACCGCTGGTGGAAACATCCAAGTTTGAGCAGGCATTGTTGAAGTACAGAAATATAAATATACACGTGCAGATAAGCCAGAAGATGAACTCCAGCTCGTCTCTGTATATTGAGGAGTATGAGGGTTCAACGGATAACATCACATCTACTGTACCGGGTGAAGAAAACGTAAACATCCTTTACAGCACCCACATCATCCGAATGAATATCAAAAAGAACTTTGAGCACGAGGCATCCCTAATAAACTACATAAAGCAGTTCTACGCGAGGAGGTGACTCTGCCTCGCAGCGGTGCAGAGATCGTGAAGCGACCCGTTTGGCCATTCCATGGCAGCCCGACCTAGCGAAAGGTCACTTCGCTATAATTTATTTAAAACGTTCTATTTTGAAAACGTTCATCTTTTATGATTATTTGTCACTATTAACCACCTTTATGTATATCTTTACTCTTTTTTAAAAGAGAATATCCTTTTTTTTTTTTTTTTTTTTTTTTTTTTTTTTGTGCAAGCTTTCAGCGCATGTGTACTTCCAAAAAAGGTGTTCTTCCCATTTTGCAAGAAATACTGCGCTAATGTTTAGTCCTTCATTGGGTATGCATACCACACAAAATATTCGCATATGGCATATGGTGACCCCATGTCAGCTTCTCCTTACCTTTCAATTGTTTTGCACTTCCCAGCGCGTAGAAATGGGGATTTGTTAATGTGAAGGCACAACGCAGTTTCAGATGCTACGATATACTGGGAAAAGTAGCGGAAACACAGTAACTGTAAAAGGCTCACATAGGTATAGCTACATATGCCTGAGTGCACATGGTGGTAGGAAAAGGTGAAGATATCGCAGAATTGCAAAGGGAATCATCCGGACATAAGCTGAGGCTGTTTTGTCGTTTGATTATCACTTAGTATGTGCACCCTCGAAATATTATGTACAGTAAACTTCTTCTCTTCTACGTTGTTTTCTGCGGTTTACCTGCTCGTGCCCCCAGCTTTTGTCTCTACCAGGTGTGCTTTATAAAGTGTACTCTTCAGTGTTTTCTTATGTGGTGTTGAACTTAAATACATAACCATGCATAGATTTCTGTTTTTATTTTTTTTTTTTTTTTTTTTTTTTTTTTTTTCTTTTTTTTTTTTTTTTTTTTTTTTTTTTTTTTTTCTTTGCTTCATCAGACAAGGCATTTGACAAAAAGAGGAAAAACGACGAATAAGTTAACTCCTTTTTTTAAAGGGAATCCTTTTTATTTATGTGCTAAAAAAGAGGAAAATATTTTCAAGGAAGATAAAAATTGCATACGCATTGAATTTCGCCCAGGTGTTGGGGGCGAGGAGGCTCTGTCCTGGTCAGATCAGCTGTTGAACGTTAGCTCACGCAAAAAAAAAAAAAAAAAAAAAAAAAAATAAAGCATGCATATGTACGTACAAACGTGCATACTTGTGTATACTCGTGCGAACGCTTTCGAACTTTACAACACGGCCATTTGCATGGACACAATGTTACCCAACTTTTCATCCATTTTTTCTAACGTTATATTTCAATCCTCCTCTCCTTTCTCTCACTTTTCCATGAAAGACATACAAAACTTTCGCGGAAAAGAACGGCTGCACAGTGGAAAAGGTGAAGGTAAGCAAAAAGAAAAAAAAAAAAAAAAGAGTTTTTCCTTTCTCCTATAATCCAATCGAATGCTTCACCACATGTTATGACCACCTTAAGGAAGCTGGAAGATACTTTAAAACTTACCCCTTCTTTTTCACTTCCTAAGGACGTCAGCGATTCTTTAATCGTGCGTTCATGTCGAAACATTACAATAAATAAGGACGGAAAAGAAATTGAGACAAGCCTATACGACCTTTTCAAGGATGAATGCGGCATCCACCAGGTGAAGCGAATTCCCAAGAACGAGGCTAAGGTGGGGAAAAAAGCAAAATAGGGAAAAATATGTGAAGAGAAAAAAGAAAGCGATACAAATATGTTATAGGAAACAACTTCTCCCCCAATTATCACTTCTTCCCCGCCCCCCCCACGTAATGCGTCTTCCTGCCACGAATCGTCTTTTCTCCCCAATTATCACTTTTTCCCCCCATAACAGGGCAGAATCCATTCGTCCACAGCCACTATTGCTATTTTTCTGCACACGAACGAGAAAATTGGCCAGGAATCTATTGACCCAAAAGACCTGAAAGTAACGACATTCCGATCAAGCAAACCCGGAGGGCAAAACGTCAATAAGGTAGAAACGAAAAGTAGAAATGCAAATACGTCAATGAAAAAAAGAGCTACATAAATGATCCAAATTTGGAAAATCTACCCCCCTTCATTTTTCCCCTTATTTTCCCCCACCCCCCCCCTTACTTTCCTCACAAGATCGAGTCGGGTGTGACAATTTTGTATCTTCCCATGGGAATAAAAACGACATGCCAGGAGGAGAGGTTAATTAGACAGACATAAGCAAAAAGTTTCGCTAAAATTGTGAGGAAGAATAAGATTCTTATAAATATTTTCTTAGCAATCCTTTTCATAATTACCAATTTATCTTCTTGCAGGACCCAAGAATTAAACAAAAGAAAGGCAATGAAAAGGCTAATTCGTAAAATAACTGAAATACGCAATAACACACGTGAAAACAAGCTTCAACGCGAAAGATCAAAGCAGGTAGCTTTTTTTTTTTTTTTTTTTTTTTTTTTTTTTTTATTCTAGCTATTGTGTATTGTTAATGAGAAAGGTTATACAGGTTGTGCATGTTGCCCGGTTGCACACACACAATAGGGCGACTTATAACAAAAAAAATGTGATGTTTTTTCTGGATTTTATTTGTGTGAATTATTTCTTTTTTCATTTTTTTTCTTTTGTTCTTTCTAAACTGGATGTTATCTTTTCCTGTGTAGGTACAACAAAGTAATCGCAGTAACAGAATAAGAACTTACAATTTTTTTAGGAGATATATAACTGACTATGTAACAAACAGGAAGATTAATTTGGATCATTTCGAAAAGGCCAAACTAGAAAATATTTTTAACATATAATTATACTATGCTTATCTCATACATTTTTCCCTTACATCAAGGTACCAAAAAAAAAAAAAAAAAAAAAAAAAAATAATAAAATAAACAGACAGGAAGTATAGCTGTGTGACAATATACAAACATTTACAACGAATCAGAGCCGGTTCAGACAGGGGAGATAAATCACGCATCTCCGCTATAGTCATTTCGGTGACACGTCATCATCTGATTGTGAAAGTGACGCATGCGCGGTTTAGCTCAACATCGGAAGGGAGCGGCGGTACCGAAGTGGCCCATCCGAAATGAGACAAAAGTAGTAGAGAGCATCCCGATTTGTCGCGCAGGCGCACTGCGACAAGTTTCACCTTACCGGAACGGGTTTTCCCCAGTTGATATTGTGGAAAAGACTCTACATCTGAATACATCTGCTTCTCTTCTCTGAGCTGATATTCTCATTTTTATTTTCTTTGTGCATTTCCTTTTTACAAGTTATAACTCTACCGATTTTCAGGGGTTCCCAGAAATTTTTCTGTGCATAAGTCGAATGGAAGGCATAATCTACTGTCGCATCGTCTCCCCCCTTTTTCAAGATGCAGTTAATTCCACCAGGGTGACGACTAAGAGTTGTAGTCACGTCATACACATACCCGTTTGCCACCAACCAGCAATCATTTTCCTTACAATGCCTCCGTATTTCGCAGTTCGTATAACATCCTTTGTACCTAGCATAGTCGCGATAATCCTTGCGCCTATCGTTGTGTAAAATTTCCTCCATCTCGTACGTATCCTGATTATTTCCGTGGTTCACTTTTTCTGGACTATCATCTCTATTTGCAGTTTTACACATAGCGTTTTGACTGTTACATTTGTTCTGGGAGACGTCTGCAATTTTGTTAACTTTTACTGTTGCTTCCACCTCTTCAGACCTTTCTCCCCAATCGCTTTGCATATCATCCCCCCTTTTATTATCCCTTCTCTTACCCCTGGTAAACAAAATGCTTTCGCGTGCCTTCCTACTCAATGCAATTACTCTCCTTATTTCGTTGTGACATCTCCTTAAATTGTGCTTCTTATACGCCTTATATTTTACATAAAGTTCTTTTCTTTTTAATTCGCATTTTTTGCATAAGGCCGAAAAACAAACATCCTCGCAGAAATTGCAAGCATTACACTCATTTGGAAAGTTTCTCACATTGCACACACTGTAGTTGTCTCCCTCCCTTGGCGGTGAGTACACACCCCGGGAAAAAGCACTTCGATTAGAGTTTTCCTCCAGATATTGATCTTCAACAATATTTTCTATCATCCTCTCATCCTCTCCGTCACCATTTACGTGCCCATTTTTTTCTGCATCACTGCATATTTCAAGTGTCCACTGATTTGCATTTTTATTTATTTCTGTTTTTACCTCTCTTACCACTTGGTTTGTTACCTGTATGCTATTCGCATCTTGCATTGTATTTTCCCTAAGTTCTTTTTCCGAATTTGTGCGGGTTGTTGCTTCTTCAGGATGTGGCTGCTCTTTCAGCACTTCTGCGGCTTCCTCCCCTTCCTCGTCCTCCGAGTCTTCTGTTCCTTCCATTTTTATGCGTTCGTTTTATACAAGGCATGTAGAAGGCAGCGTAGCGTGGTTCTTCTCGCGTCTTCCCGCTTCGTCGTTCCGTTGTTAGTCGCTTCGCTTCTCGCCTTTCGCTTCTCGCCTTTCGCTTCTCGCTTCTAGCTTTTCCTCCCTTCCCTTCTCTTTTGAGAAAAAACTGCCCCACCCGTTCATATCTCTCACGTGCCCCTGGCAGACAAAACAGTCATTATTATGCACACGCTTGAAATTCCTCTTTTTGTTTGGGTATTTTATAGGGGGGAATTCCTATATATACCTCAATTCTTTTTAGATGGGTGATAAGTTTCCTACTACATTGATTTTCCTGACTTTTTATGTACAAGTGCCTGCAAAATTGTGTGCGTTCAATTTGGCACATTTTCCTTAGTCACATGTTTGCGCAAAATCCCCACGTCCTCGTTCCGTCGTTCCGTTTCTCTTTCACTTCTGCACTTCTTCCCCTTTTCTAAAGCGAGATGGGTCTTTCCGTTTTCCGTTACAAAAGGCTCACTGTTGTGAAATGCTAATGCACGGTGAGCTCAATAGAAATGAACAGTGACAGAGAGGGATGATGTGTGAAGCAGAGTTACCGAGAAAAGGTGAATGGCAGGAAAAAGGGGAGGGGGATAATTTAAAAAAATAAAATTAACACAAAAGAGTAACGATCAAAAAAAAAAAAAAAAAAAAAAAAAAAAACGTTTCCCTACCGTTCGGACGTTAGCCCGTTTCGGAGTTCACATATATGATGTATACATATATTTATGCGTAACTGTGCAGGTACATACATGTATACATTCATATGCATGTTTGTATGCGGTATACATATATAAGTGTATATACCTATACACATAAGGATATTCGCACATATTATGTACATGGACATGCGTAATTTCAAGGAAGCTGTGCGCTCGATGGTGAGTTATTTTCCCCTTTCTTTAAAGGAGAACTCGGGTCGGATCTCCGACTGTGCACTGTACGCTTTGCGTGCACTTTGCACGTTGCATGGTAATATTGTACATTTATCATTTAAAAAAAAAAAAAAAAAAAAAAAACAATGCAGAGTAATAAAATCGGAAAAATGACTTAAACTCACAAACAATGCCGTTTCACACTTTTTTGTAAATATAGGAAAAATAAAAAACGAAAAGGTAAAAGGCATATGAAAGGGTAAAAGTATACATGTACATGTTACTTTACTATGCTCGGTTAAGGCAAATTACATTTAATTGTGACATATTTGGTGTTCATACCACCGTTTTACGGAATCAGTAAAGTTCGTTTGTGCGTTCGTTTGTGTGTTCGTTCGTGCGTTCGTTTGTGCGTTCGTTTGTGCGTTCGTTTGTGCGTTCGTTCGTGCGTTCGTTCGTTCGCTTGCCCGGTAGGAATTGCAAACACGCATCATCGTCATAATCCGATCTCCCATTCTTTTCCATTTCCTTCCACTTCCCCTCCCCAACAAAATTGTCAACCCTCCAATTAACTAAAAGCGTAAAGACACTGATGCGCAATGTGTGAAAAAACCGAGTACGCTTCATAACGGCTCATGGGCAAATACGCAGTTATTTCGTTATATCCGTGCGATACCCTAAACAAATCTTTGAGAATGACCATATGCATATGATCACAGGAACGCATTTTTTATTTTCTTCCATCTTTGCTCCATTTGACTGTTTTGAAAACACCTCGTGGAAAGGGATTTTACTTAGGGGACTGTAACGCAGCTGTAAGGTACTAGTAATTCCATATCGCGGTAACTATTTTGTGAACCAGTCAAAAGGCTACCGAACATGTTGACAATTTTCTGAACAGGTCAGAAAATTTCGTAAGAGGTTAGAACATTGCCTGACAGGTCAGAAAATTTCGTAAGAGGTTAGAACATTGCCTGACAGGTCAGAAACTTTCGTAAGAGGTTAGAACATTGCCTGACAGGTCAGAAATTTTCGTAAGAGGTTAGAACATTGCCTAACAGGTTTGCAAACTTTTGAGCGGGCTAGAGGCCCTTAACGGGTTAGGTGCGTATCCCCTCGATAATGTCGCAACCTGTGAAGAAGTCCAAGTTGAGTTACACCGAAAGTAAGAACATTTTTGTAAACAATGAAAACAGTATGAGTGTGCATAACATTTCTATGAACGCAGTGCTATGTTCTACCCTGAACTTAGATAGCATATACAGATACTTCGCCAACTGCATATACAACCCGAGGGAGTTCAAATGCATGCGAATTGATGTACCTGTTAGCTTGAAAACGGTGAACAAATATGTGAACTACCTTAGAGAGAAACGAGAAAGGGGTAAGCGGGAGAGAGAGATGGAGGAGCTGGAAAGGCAAGATCTGGAAAAGTGCGCAAGAGAGCAACTAAAGAGAGAGGAAAAAGACGAAGAGAAGGAAAAAAAGGAGGAAGAGATAGATGTGGCAGAAACTGTTACGGAGCAGTGTAATAATGAAGTTCCCGAAAAGGGGAATGCTTCCCCACTAGAAAAAGTCAATAAAGATACAGGTATACCTGAAAGCGACCTTCCGAATAACGAAATCCCTTCCACTGAGAGCGCTACACTAAGCGATGATTTTATCTTGAGAAGTGGTTATGAAAAATTAGTAAGTGACGATTTCTCTGAGCATTATAATGACAATGTAGGTGAAAAGTTGGTCATAAATGTTTCCATATTTTCCAATGGAAAAATTATATGCACAGGGAATAATTCTATTGAAGCTTGTAAGATAGCTATGAAAAAAGTTGAAAAAAAATTAAAAATTTTAAATTTTAAAAACATAAAACTGAAAAAAATAACCATCACAAATATCTTAGCTGTGTACAATGTGGGATTCTCCATTGTCCTTCCCCTGTTTGCACAGTTCTACAAAAATGTGAGTAAACTGCAAAGTGCGCCCTACTACTCCCCCGTGACATCGCACGGGAAGCACGGCGCACTGCAAACACGCCTAGGCCGCATACGTGCCCATGCAACAGTCGCCACATCATTGATACGTCTCACCTGTTGGCACGTCTCACCCGTTGACACGTCTCACCCGTTGGCACGTCCCACCCGTTGGCACGTCTCACCCGTTGGCACGTCCCACCCGTTGGCACGTCTCACCCGTTGGCACGTCCCACCCGTTGGCACGTCTCACCCGTTGACACTTCTAACCCGTTGACACTTCTAACCCTTTGGTACTTCTACCCCACTCGCAGGTTGATTACGACCCGAACGTGTTCCCTGCGTGCAAAGTGAAGATTGCCCTGACAAACGAAGACGAGAAAAATGCCTCCGAAAGACGCGAGGTAACCACTTCTGCGCCTGCGCATTGTGCGTAGCTGGCTTGCCCCTTCACGCTTGCTCACCGTACACGACCCTGCATCTTGTCTTCATTACTACCGGATACGTATTTGCACCTTCCCACATTTGCATCTTCCCACATTTTCATCTGCCCACATCTCCCCCTCGCTCACTTCGCCATCTCGCTCACTTCGCCATCTCGCTCACTTCGCCATCTCGCTCACTTCACCACCTCGCTCACTTCGCCATCTCGCTCACTTCACCACCTCGCTCACTTCACCACCTCGCTCACTTCTCCCCCTTTGCTGAAGCAAAACGACTGCACGTACGCCTGGTGCAGCGCCAAAAGTACCGCCGATAAGGAGAAGAGCAAGGTGGACATCGTATCTGCAAGCATTTTCTCTACTGGAAATATAACCCTGACAGGAGGGAAGAGTTACGAAAACCTACAGAGGTGCATTGATATGCTTTTGCCGTATTTAATTAAAAGTAAATCGCAGCATTGAGTTTGGGGGGGTCACGGTTCAAAATGGGAAGCGCCCTTTGTGCAAGCGAATGTGCATATAAATATATGTATGTATATATAAATATATGTATGTATATATAAATATATGTGTGTATATATAAATATATGTATGTATATATAAATATATGTGTGTATATATAAATATATGTATGTATATATAAATATATGTGTGTATATATAAATATATGTATGTATATATAAATATATGTGTGTATATATAAATATATGTATGTATATATAAATATATGTATGTATATATAAATATATGTATGTATATATAAATATAGGTTGCATAATCATATACACAACAGCGTCTACGCACAGCGATATAGAAGTTTCCCCCCCTCTTTGACGCGAACACAGATCCGAAATAACGTTAGAGTTCCCAGTTTGCCCGAATATTTACCAGGGGTATTTATTTTAACGATACAGACGTGTAGAGTGATTTCTGATATATTTTCCTTTTTTGTGTTTAAGAACTAGATGGAAAGTTTTTGCTGGATGTGTTGAATTGACGAGATTCAGAAAAAGAGGATACTCTGGAAGATTCGTCAGAATGAATAGTAAAAATGTTATAGTTGAATTTTTTTATATAGTTTAAGTCTCTTAATTTGATAGCTTTTTCTCTGTCATTTTTATATGAGTTAATATTATCATCATATATGTTTATATATAGATCAAAACAGTCAGAAAAACATTTATGATGTAATAAATTTTCTAGCGATTCTCTTGCATCTATATTATCTGCCAAACAACATTCTAAGAAATTCTTTACATCTTCATTAAAATTTAAGTAGTCAAATTTATCACCTGTAAATGTATCAATAAGTATCTCTTCAAAAACTTTTCCAATCATATATGAGTAAGCTTTTTGTAGTTTATTTTTATCGTTAAAGTAGAAACAATTATGAATAGTATCTCTTGTAACTTGGGTAGAATATGTACATAGTCCATATGATGGTAACCCTTCTTTAATCTCTGGTGGGATGTAATGAAAAATGGTTTTGCAATATGTCTTTGTAGCTATAGTTTCATCTATATTGTATAGAAGAAAATGTAAAGTATGATTTGAAAGTAAACCTAATGGTATACCTGCATTTATAATTAACCCATCTTCTTTAAGGAATATACTTGAACATTTTAAATTAATAAGGATGTCTATCTTGAGAAAAGTTTGTACAACTTTTATAATTTTAACTATTATACATTTTAACTTAAAAACTCTTAATTTTAAATCAATTCCTGATAAGAATTCACTATAAATGAACTCATTCAATGGTGTACCATTTATATACCTTGTTTTTTCAATGACATTATTTCCTATACTCACCGAAATGGGGAAAATAAGATTTTTTATTTTTTTTTCCTCAACGCAGTTTTTAAAATGGTTCAAAGCGATATTGATTTCGTGCTCTATGGTGCTCAGTTTGAGGGGCACCTCGTGGTGAGACACGTTTTGTTTGCTTGCTCCGTTTTGTTTGCTTGCTCCGTTTTGTTTGCTTGCTCCGTCCTGTTTGCCTGTTCCGTCCTGTTTGCCTGTTCCGTCCTGCTTGCCTGTTCCGTCCTGCTTGCCTGTTCCGTCCTGCTTGCCTGTTCCGTCCTGCTTGCCTGTTCCGTCCTGCTTGCCTGTTCCGTCCTGCTTGCCTGTTCCGTCCTGTTTGCCTGTTCCGTTATCGCTATATCTCAGCAGCATAGACAAAACATCTCCGTATTTCGAGCCGCTTTGCTCTCGCTTCCCTCTGTGCCAGTCACATATGGACTTGCTCCTTCCGTTCGTCTTCGATGCCCCGGAAGCGGGAAGGAAGGTTTCAGAAGCATCCGCCTTGGCTGTTGCCAACTTCGAATCTGCCAACCCCGAATCTGCCAACAACTTCGATTCTGCCAACAACCCCGATTCTGCCAACAACCCCGATTCTGCCAACAACCCCGATTCTGCCAACAACCCCGATTCTGCCAACCCCGATTCTGCCAACCCCGATTCTGCCAACCCCGATTCTGCCAGCGTCTTCTGTGCTGCCCCCGCTGGGGGCGTGGTTGAAAATTTGGTCTGTGTAGGTATCATTCCCTGGCGAACGCGCTTAAACTTAAGCACGCAGAAGAGTTCAGATTTCATGCAGTATATTTGCCACACAAAAGAGTGAGAAAATACACCAAGAAAGTTCATAAATTTTACATCTTCTGTATATGTAGGTATTTGTCTCTTGCAGCACTCTATTATGTGTACTTTATCATAATGTTTTTGTTCACATGTAATTTCATTTAGTTTACTGTTTATGTTTTTTTTTGTAAATGTGTAATATAAATCTTTTGTAAAATAAAGCAATTTATCTAAATTATTTAGATGATTACAATTTTCAATTTCATGCCAATGTGTCTCACTATGAAAATTCTTTTCTTGGTGACATATAAACTCTAATTTTGTGTTTAGGATGTACTGCATAGCACCGTTTTTTCTTCGCAACTTTGTATGGATGTCCTTTCTTCCTAGATGGGCACTGCCGCTTCCTACACCGTCGACATCTCCCTTTCCGTTGAGAATGCCACTCCCCTTGCCTCCTTTCACTTTGATTTTTTCCTCGCCGGCCACCGCTTCTGTCTGTGCTGCTTCGCCGGCCACCGCTTCTGTCTGTGCTGCTTCGCCGGCCACCGCTTCTGTCTGTGCTGCTTCGCCGGTCACCGCTTCTGTCTTAGCTGCCTCGCCGGTCGCCGCTTCTGTCTTAGCTGCCTCACCGGTCGCCGCTTCTGTCTTAGCTGCCTCGCCGGTCGCCGCTTCTGTCTTAGCTGCCTCGCCGGTCACTATCGCCCCTGGCGATACAGACTCAGACGAAACTTCTCCCCCCATTAGAAAGGCACTGCGAACACCGCGAATGTCACCCATGCCCAAGACAAACTTAGCCTTTGAGAATATCGAATTTTTATGCATCCTCCTAAGGAAAAATTCATATTTGCTTAGGAGAAATTTCATCCCGTTAAATAGTTCTAGAGACATGTACTGTTGCTCATGAGAAATTTCTAGAAGGTGAAAAATATAGTAGTAATAATCATAGAGAGAAATTTCCTCGAATGCACTTTCCACAATGTTGTTTATACACACACTTTGATATTGTTCTAATATGCTCAAAAATGGAAATCCATAATATGTCAGAATGAGATATAGCAACATATCCATGTGGCGAGGTTTCATAAGTAGGTAGTACAGAATTTGTATGCTCATATTTGCACCTTGTTCGCATAAATAGTGCATCATTATGCTAAAATAGTCATTGTTCCTGTTTAGAAGTAGCTCATTATCTCTAACAGCGAAATAGAGATATGATTCCTTCTGTTCGTTTATGTTTTTTGCCAAACTCACAACATCTGCTTCGCCATCGCACCAATTGCCACTAGGATTACCATCGCATTGTTTTTCCCCTTCGTTGTCGTACACAATTTGAATTCTTTTCCTCTCATTTTTTCTCTTACCACATGTATCTCCCCCATATTTAAAACTACTATTATTGTTTATGTTAAAAATGAAAAGTTTTTTTTTCTCTTTTCCATTTTCATCAATAATATTAATGGGTCTCTGTGGAAAGGTTAGTGTGTTTATTGTAAATTCGTCAAAGGTAAGTTTTAATTGATCTAATTTTAAGTCTTTTTTTTTAATATTTATAATATTTCTTTTTTTTTTTTTTTTTTTTTTTTTTTTTTTTTTTTTTTTTTTTTTTTTTTTTTTTTTTTTTTTTTTTTTTTTTTTTTTTTTTTTTTTTTTTTTTTTTTTTTTTTTTTTCTCTCTCTTCCTTCTGATAAATCAGCCTCATCGCCATCCTCATCATCAGCCTCATCGCCATCCTCATCATCAGCCTCATCGCCATCCTCATCATCAGCCTCATCGCCATCCTCATCACCATCCTCATCATCATGTTGTATTAAATCATTTATATCTTCTTCATTCGTAAAATTGGGAATTCTGTCTATAAAAGTATAACCAAAAGTTGATGCTTCACAAAACTTTTTAGTAACCTCATCTTCTTCTCTACATTTTAAATCCTTATGATGTTCTTTTCTCTTTTCTATTATTCTGTTAAACTTGTCTATTTTTTCTTTTATATATGGATCATTAAATGAAAATAAATTTGCAAAATTATCTCTCTTTTTTTGTTCATATATTAATTTTTTTAAGCAAGAAAAGTCTGGAAGTTTCTCTTGGAACCCACTCCTTATGTCACTCCTTATGCCGCTTCTTATGTCACTCCTTATGCCGCTTCTTATGTCACTCCTTATGCCGCTCCTTATGCCACCCCTTATGCCGCTCCTTATGCCACCCCTTACTCCTCTTCTTCCTCCTCGTATTCCTACTCCAATTCTCCTTCCCGTGTTGGATGACCTTCCTGTACCCTTTCCGATGAGGCCTTTAACGCGATTTCCTTCGGCGTTGTTGCTACTTCTGCGCTTTCGCGGAGCCATCCTGCTTGCCGTTCCCCCAGTGCAGAGCACGCATGCGGTCGTTGGGGTGTTGGTTGCGACTTATCACAACTTTACCCCGCTTTGCACTCAACTCCGCTTTGCACTCAACTCCGCTTTGATCTCAACTCCGCTTTGCTCTCAACTCCGCTTTGCACTTAACTCCGCTTTGCCCTTAACTCCGCTTTGCTCTCAACTCCGCTTTGCTCTCAACTCCGCTTTGCTCTCAACTCCGCTTTACACTCTTTACTCTTCTTTATTTCCTCTATTTTCTGTATTTCTTCTACGTTCTGCCCTTTTCTGCGCTTCTTTTCCACTTTGTTTTTCCCGTTTGGGCCTCTTCCTATTTTTGTTGAAACCGCTAAGAAAGTTGCCTAACCGAGTGTGCAAATGCATGTATATATATATATATGTGCCTGCCCTCTCGCGTGCATACGTCTAGCTTAGAGAACTACTGAGAGCAAACTGGTGAATGCTGAAAAGATATTCCAATGCCATTGGCTTATATATAGCAAAAATGTCACCGGTAATTTGATACATTTTCCGTGAAGTTTTTTCTCTGCAAAAATTTACCTTTTTTTTTTTTTTTCATTTCTGTTCCTTTTGAGTACCTACTTCACTCTCGATAGTGGGTTTCCACCCTTTCCAGATGTGCACGATGAGTTGGTGCAGAACGACTCGTATAAAAGGGGGGAGGGGAAAAAAAAAAAAAAAAAAAAAAAACCTGCGCACGCGTGTATGTACTCGTATGTATGTATGCAATGGGAAAATGTATGGAAAGACTTTGTTGAGCCCCTCACATCGTTCGTAACCAGGGATATTTCCATTTGGAATATCAGCCTTATTGACTTTACATCTCTTCCTCTCTTCTTTCCGTCCTTTTTTTTTTTTTTTTTTTCCATTCCCTTGTAAAAAAATTACGAATAAATTAGCAATCGAAATTGCTACAGCATTGAGGAACTGGCATATGTATGGAAAAAAACTAAGGAGGTTTTTTTTTTTTTTGCCATTGTGCAAATTCTTTATGGACCTTTCCTCGTACTTCCATTTTGTAATTTATTCCCCATTTAAATTCTGTACAATTTGGGGAAATACCAAATGTGGGAAACAACAAAGTGATCCCATTTATTCCTTATGTTACAACAAAAATAAGCCCACAATTGTAAGTATAGGTGTAGAGAAAAAAAAAAAAAAAAAAAAAAAAAAAAAAAA